>CALNHX010003024.1:0-161067 GCA_940337035.1 Agriotes lineatus
ATGTGCCATCTTTGATTGCTTTTGTTTCTCAAATCAACCAAGAGGCATTGGTGTGCAATGCAATTCATTTTTTTCTTTTTTTATATTGTTTGATATAACCTTGACCGTTATTCAAATTGATTACTTTCTATAGTTCGCTGTTTTTGTGGCTTTTGTATTAGTCGTAACATTATTGTTATTAGACTAGCATTATACAACATTGTATTTTGTATAAATATTCGGTAAAAGTTATTATTTCGTTGTTAAAATCTTCTGGCTTTGTCCGTTCCTTTGATTCTGAGTTTTCTAACTTTTCGCAACAACGTACTTGGTGTTGAGTGGGGCACAGCACCTTTTCCAGTTGTTTATTTTTCATTCTTATGCATTGTCCAGTTGGTGTGGAACCTGTTGCTTCCTCTGATCAATCGCATTCCAGACACAATCTGGATGTGGAAACTAATACTAAAATTTATCGTTTTTAAAAACTACACACCTCCAAAAGGAAAGAACTTCAGCAAGTGCAATGAAGATAACATAAGGAAACCAGCGATTTTAGCAGCAATTGTGAACTGACCAGATTTTAAGTATTTGCGGTGCAAATATGTTTTTCTTACAGCAAAGTGTTTTTTTGACGGTGATATTGTTGTTAACAACAATGTGAATAGTAGAACGAGGTGTAACATAATATTTTTCAGTTATTGAACTAGGTGTCATTGGGAACTTTTCATTTGGACCGCTCGCTGTAAATTGGGAATATTTTGTCCCAGATTTTTCAGTTTTTAAATTTTTTTTAATGAATTATAATAGTTTCATAATTCTCTAATAGAAATTAACATTCCCCCTTCATTGTCTGCCCTGAAAAGAAATTTTCAACACACCACTTTAAACAACAAATAGTACAAACAAGTTAAGTAAAGTTTTCCAGTGAGTGTAAACGTTTTTATTATTGTAAAACAAGGGAGGAAAGGACTTCATTGCAATCGTTTGAGCTCTAATCGTATGTGTTTTGCAATAACTCTTTCTGCACAGATTTTACAAACAAACAAACATAAGGTAAGGTCAGGCAAGTGGAAACGCTTTTTTTGAGAGATGATTTTAAAAATCTCTTATTAGTTAAGGATGCAACCTGAATGCTTAGTTTTTTTGACAGGCAGTTCAAAGTGTCCTTTTTAAATTAGGTACTTTGTAATATTATCCGTCAACTGCCTTTTAATATATTTAATAATAATTGTTGCGGCGTTCAGGTTTACACTTACTCCTCGATTGAGGCAAGTGTAAACTCATATCCCTATGTTCATATGAAAGAAATAGAATACAGTGTGAGGCATGTGTAAATTCTCCAAAATTTCGCGAATACGCAGATATTTTTGGATTTCAGGAATTTTTATTAGTTTTTTTTACAAACTATTAAAGAAAAGTTGACAAAGAAACGTCAGACTATTAGAGAATATTATAAGTGTCAAAACTAACATTAAAATGTAATTTACCCCAATGATCGATTTCGGGGTCTGGTAGAAGTAGATCTATGTTGTTTTTGTCAATGACTGAATTATCCTCAACAGGCGGCCATGTGAATTTGCCAATTTTGATTTTCTGAGGAAGGACGCTTGCCATTCATCAATTTCTCTTCCCGTTATTTTTCCTACGTAGCACTTGTGAGCTTTTTTTCCTTCAAATCGAATCAGTGCGTATGAGTATATGCACAATGTTTTCGGGGTTCTATCAAATTCCTGTTCTCACTCTCCTGCCTCTACCTCACTCTGTACATTTTCGTAATATGCTCCATTAGTGATGTAAATTACCCGGGTATTTACCCGGGTATTTACCCGGGTAAATACCCAAAATGGGTATTTAAGCGGGTATTTATAGCCTGATTTACAAATATTATAAAACTAATCTAACCAGTCTAATTGATTGGTAAGTGAAGTGCTCTATTCGAATTTTATAAAAATGTTTAAGAAAATAGCTGAACATTTACTACCCAAAATACCAATGAGGCCATAACTATACAAGTTGCCTAATTCCATGAGTTGGAAAAGGTTCAAATACTATTTGCCATAAGAGTAACCGAAATGGAAAATGCAATAATTACTTTGCTAGCTAGGCAACAAGCAGCTATTGTACCTACTGTTGCCTAGCTACTAAAGTAATTAAGCATTTTTTATTTCGGTTATTCTTATGACAAATAGTATTTGAACCTTTTTCAACTCATGGAATTGCCATGTTCTGTACAATTTTAGGCAACCGGTGTATAACAGCAATGAGATATCATAAAAAACAAAACAAAATTCAATAATTGAATAAGAAAGAGATGAACATAGAAACAAATATTTGAGTAGACTTGACTCTCATTTTAATTACGGCATATGTCAACAAAATATGCCTACTGAAATAACTTTTTTGTACGGTTATCTCTTTCTTACTCAAGTATTATGTGCGTATGTTCATGCTATTTCATTGCTGTTGCATACTTATGGTTCCATTGGTATACAGCGCTGTTTATATTATTTTGTGATATTTGCCTTATTAAGGTTGTTTCGTAATGTGTCTATAAGTATATTAATATTAATGTTAATAAATATAAGGATTATTTCTTCAAGTTAACGTTTTGTTCATTTTTCAAAAATGGAAACAAGTCAGAAAATAATGTACAAACAATTTAAATTATCCCAATCTCCGGAGTCAGAGCCATCACAATGTTTTTTGTAAACTCTAACAGGCCCAATTTATTTCCTCTAACTGTTTATTTTTATAAACTTCTGCAGCCAATGTTTTTCCGCGATAAACGATTAATTTACCAGGGTGAATGCTTATTCAATGTTACATTTAAATTATTATTTTACATAAAATATTCCAATTCATTTATAGGTAGTTTATTTCTTAAGATAACATTATGATGTGAGTAAAAGTTAGCTTAGCTTTCTAAATATTATAAATTTCATAAATACCCTGTTTTTAAGTATTTACCCGAGGCAGGGGTAAATACCCAGGTAAATACCCATTTTTAAATACCCTACCCACTGGGTATTTACCCGACCCACATCACTATGCTCCATCGTCGTCGTCGGAATCTGCTAAACACATTTCGCCCTCCGATACTTCAGTGCATCGGGATGTGGTTGCTACTTCACGTTGTAGGTACTTTCTTGCGGTTTTAATTCAACTTTCGGCTCCTGTTTCTTTTTCTTCTCCGTCTGTTCTTTTTCTCGCAGCTCTAACAACTGTTTAGCATCAATTTTTGTTATCACTGTTGCCCGTTCTAGTTTTTGGGTAGAGTCGGCGTATTTAGAGAAGAACACATACGTCATCAACAACATGGCCGGCAGGAAAATTCCAGTGACGTAGCATAAAATTTTTAAGTTGGAGGGGGGGAAGGCTAAAATTAAAACTCTTTAAAATGTTAATGTTACACTTATACGTGTTACTCTTAAAGCCTAACATAAAAGATGGTTAAAAGATAAGGTGGTTTAATTTATCCGCCCGATGATGTTATCAAAATGTGTTGTAAGGCGGAGCAAATTTTGAAATATTTGTGCGCTTTTAATTTCGACATTGCTAATACTCATAATTACCGTAATCTGGGGTGAGTTCGGACACTTTTTGACAGTTTTTCAAATACATCTAAGCTGCGAGTTCGTCAAAAATCACAAAAAAATTAATTAAGTTAGTTTATACCTTTCTTTATCCACTTTCATGCCTAATTTTTTTTAAATAAATATTTTATATATTTTTTTTATTACTGAAATGTGTCCGAACTCACCACTATGTGTTGGGTAAGTTCGGACATGCATGTATTTTAATAAAAAATCGAACTTAACGAGTAACTAAGGTGAGTTTGGACAAAAATTAGCTAAAAAAATATAAAAGTGTTAGTCTAAAAACAAAAAGAAGGTTGAGGACAGGAGCCGATTGAGACAAAAGGGGGTTTTTATTTTTTTTATGAATTCGGAGGCATCTCTGAATAACATGACATGGAAAATAATATAGCCCCCTTATTTTTAATCCATTGGTAGTTGAGCAACAAGTAAAAGACCACAGTTCAACTCAAAAAGGGTTTTATTTCCTTAAAATACTTCTGGTATAACTGGTACAACAAATTTAACAACGTAGGATATAGGTATTCTTAAATATTATACAGTGTGTCTAAAAAAGAACTACATCTAGTGTGCTTTGAATTTCCCATACAAACGTAAAATGTGCCGCTCTCGCGCGTTACTGTTAGCTAGTAGTAGACCTAGTAGACAGAAGAATAACATAACCTCAACAACAGTCTTTGTTGACAAAATTTACTTGTGGTTTTCGTTTACTTTTAAATTAAGATATGTGCGCATTTTAACGCATTATTCAACAGCATGAATGTCGTAAGAAGTAAGACAACCCTTATTAAAAATGTTTAATCCTCATTGTTTTCCAGAAAATAAAAAATATTTCTCAAATACAGAACTTAAAAGTAATGGAAGGAATATAACTTAATAAACTAAAGGTAGTCCTTAGAAAAGGGTTAATTATTGACTACAGCAAGTGCTCGAAGTGTCCACCATTAAATTCATCGGGGTGCAGTTGATCAAAAAAGGGCACTAATCGCTGTTCTCGATAACGTTGACCATTTATGGTGTTATGAAAAAATATTGGTCCTATGATCCTACGACGTGACACAGCTAACCATATTCCAACTTTAACAGGATGTAAAGGAGCTTCAACATAGTTATGTGGATTATCGACTGACCACATTCTGTAGTTCTGTTTATTTACAAATCCACTTAATTGGAACCACGCCTCGTCACTAAAAAAACTTAAATCAAGAACATCGTTGTTGTTTAAATTTTCTTGGAAAAAGTTGCAGTAATGTATTCGACTAGCATGGTCCCTTTGTCGAATTTCATGTACAACAGACACTTTATATGGATGCATGTGCAGTCGCTTCTTCAAAATGTTGTGAACAGTATTTCTACGGACATCTGTCTGAGCTGAAATACGACGCACTGACATTTTTGGGTTTTCTACGACAAGAGCTTCGACATTTTCAAGAATGTTTAGTTCAGTATAACACACCTCGGTCTTTGCTCAGTCAGTAGATCTTACAATATCGTCAGCTGAAGGAGGGGTGGAGGCGCTACCTTATAGACGCAGCTAAATAATTGGTTTAACTTTTACTACGTTTACTGAAAAAAAAAACTTACGACGAGATATATAGATACAAGTAAAAAAAAATAAACAAGAACATAAATATACAAGGCAGGCGCCTAGTCTTTGGCGCCGGTGGCGCGGGAGGTGATGGGGCGGCCATTCCCGGTTGGCGGGGTCGGGCGTCCGGGGGCGGCGTCCCCGGTGAGCTCCTAACGGACTGGCTGAGTCCGGGGTAGTCGTTGGGGAAGGCCTGGACAGGCGGTCGAACAGAGCCTGTAACCTGTGAATGGAGAGACAACTTCTATAAATGCGGCGACGGGGCGACTAACGTAAGAGTCGGCGAAGGAGCAAGATTATGGCGGACTGCTACGTCATCCTCGTTGCGCGGGGATTCGGGCCTCTGTTTCGCACCATGGGGGTGCGTGTTAGAGACTCGCTGCTGGAACTGTTGCTGAAGCTGGATGATCGAATGAATTACTTCTAGAAGAGCGGTTTTGGCGTGGGCTGAATATTTCTGAGTCTAAGTTTTGCACAATGGTTGTGCGTGTTAGAGACTCGTTGCTGGAACTGTTACTGAAGCTTGATATCGCTGGATGATGAGTGATCGAATAATAATTACTTCTGGCCTGGGCTTGTCTATTTAAAGGAGCCCTGTCCTTTGTGTTGAGTTTCCTGGCCGCTCATTGATCCGAGGAGAAGGGAGGATTGCTTAGTTTTCTCGCATTTATTAATTCCGCGTTTTTTTTCACGGCGCGACATAGCGTGTTGAGGGGTGTTGCAATGGATGGCCGTTGCGATGCCGATTTCAACGATACCCCATTTGCTATGTTTTGTTAACTTTTTAAATTAAAATAAGGTTTTGTTTCAACTTTTTAAATTAAAATCAGGTTTTGTTTCTCTCGAGCTCGGCGTAAAAATTGCTTAATCATGTGTATTAAGACGTTCTTGTTTTTATTATTTGCGCGCTGATTTTATATGCTTTTTGATACCCAATACCCCTGCATTTAATTCATCCCAGCGCTAATTAAAATTGTTTTACTTTTGTACTATTCCTATATTAGCCTCGCGTTTCTATTTGGGTTTTTGTTCCCATCGGCCGTTAGAAGATGCGTCTTTGTTTGAGCTCGGGGCCCGGGCGAAATTCGCCCGTGTGCGGCGATTTCTCCGGCTGGGGAAGCAAATCGTTTTCAATCGGCCTATATGCTTTTTTGCGATTCGAGGCTAATTTGATTAGGTAGCGGCTAATTCTTCCTATGCATGTGTGGTTTCTATTGGACGCTCCATTGATTAGAAGTGCCTTAGTTAATTAAAATTAGATTTTACTTCGGCGTAATTTTCGGCTGCCTGTAGCGGCGTCCGTTCGGGGTTGCGCTGGAGTTTTATTAGGTTGTTTTGCTGCATCTTATAAACCGGCAGGCTGTTTGCAGTTTTATTGTTTTATCTCCTTGCAGAGTTTCGTTTTTATTTGGGTCCTTTTACTGGCATGCCGTAATTTATAGTTTTATTTATGCAACGGTTTTGGAAATTTTTGTAGGCTTGGGGCGTGTTATTAAACAGATGCGTTTTTTCTTTGTCCGTTGTCGCCTGCGTGGCGATTCAAATTTCCTTTGTTTGATCTGTTTTAACGGATTCATATTAAGTGGATGGCCTTCCGGTAGACTTGCCTTTTTCTACACTTCCTGTCGCCAGAAATTTTTCAACAACGCAACGAATGTGGTGCAGCAAAACAGTTTCTTCGACAGTTCTGTTAGGAAACTGCAGTCGAAACTGCTGCTTACAAGTCGCATAGGAATATTGTCATTCCCCATTTATTAGCTGTCCTGATCGAAAATATGCCTCAATAATAAAAATGATTTCTTGCACTGTGTACATTTTGTATTGTATTAACAAATATTTTATAATTAAAACTATTGGAAGTGAATATTTATTTTTGACAATTAATTAATGACAGCTCTGGATAATGCAATACCAATAACAATCTAGTGGCACATAAAAATTTACATGTAAACAAATTTCACAGGTAACTAGATGTAATTCTTTTTTAGACACTCTGTAGTTTCAACAAAATATAAAATAGAAATCTGTTCTCATATCAAAACATTTCAACAAAAGAAAAAAAATGAACATTTTAACATCAAATTTCATAATTTACTCCAGGTTAAAGTCATTAGGCACATCTTTGAAAAAATGTCTTCCTCTTCTGACTTCCTTCAATTGAAGCTTTCTTAAAATGTCTTTTTCATAGACTAACCCCTCGTCGCTAACATTTGGGAATATAAAATACATAAATCTAAGTTATTTAACCAAATAAAGTTTTTGTTTATCGTCCAGCACTTTTTCAATTAGTCCAACAAAATAACTAAACTTGTCATTTTGGCAAGGCACTTTCACTATCACAAAGTCTGTAGGTGAAATGTCCTGAGCAGTTTCTGGTTGCTAGGTAAGTTCAATATCTCCGCAGCTTTCTTCGTCAGCATCCTCTTCATTTTCCAAATAATCATCATCATCGCTAGGTTCTCTCTTCCATGTCCACCGCTTTGACACCTTTTCCAGCCGGAACGCTAATTTTCTTTCCTCTTTTAGGCCTTTGGGCTTCTTTTTCTTCCCACCTGCAAGCTTTCATATATTCCGAATAGGTCGTGGTCTAATGATGGTCAGTAGAAGTTGAGGGGAGCGCTGATTTCGTGGGCAATTTATTTAAAACAGCTTCAGCGTCAAAAGGTACGATGCCGCATGCCTTAAAACCAGCTTTCAGATTTTTCTCTATATTTCCTCCCAAAGATTCCAGTGTGTTTTAATAGTCTTGGGAACTCGCTTTTCGAAAGAACGCCTTTATTTCTTAGCTTCCATTCAGTAAGTCCGGCACGCCAATATCTCTTCATCGGCCCAGAGAAGGCAACATCTAGGGGTTGCAGTAAATGAGTCAAATGTGGCGGCAATAAAAGAAAGTGAATTATCGTTTTCTTCGCATTTTTTGATCACAAACAATGAGAGATTATCTCCAATGAGAACCTTTTTCCCATGTAATTTCCGGAAATATGGCAGGATAACTTGTGAGAACCAGTCATCAAACACTGTACTCGAACCACCCACTTTTAGTTCTATTATATATTGTCCCCTCTGGGCCTCCCTCTGTCCAAATCGGATAAATGTGCATAGCGCGATAAACCACGTAGGGTGGTAAAGGCACTCCAGAGGCAGTACCCGCCATCATGATTGAGGTGCTGCTTTTCGAGGAGTCCAGTATTCTATTGACGTGTTTTATTCCTTTCTTACATATGACCTTTATTTTCCCAGGGTCATCTGTAAGATTGGATTCGTCGTAATTTATGATGTTCTCAGGAGGCACATCAGCTATTTCATTTCCAAGATTTGTGAAATAATTGTTGACGACTTCTTTACTTACGGCTGCTCTGCTTCTTTTTCTAGTTTCCGCCAAGCGTTCCGCCAGTTCTGAATTTCTCTGCATGAATCCATAAAACCAATCATGACTTGGTCGGTTTTCTTTATAACATGGAATCTTCCGGCCAGCTCTATCAAGAAAAGATTTCACGATTTGTCGAACTTCCATTCGACTAAGTGGAAAAACCCCACTGTGCTGCCGTTATTATTCCGTTTCTTAATTCTTCCTCCTCTTGAGAAGTTAATTCTGTTTGCCCGCCGGTTTTTTTACGTGTTTTTTCTTCAAGTGGTCATGTATAGTAGATTTAGGAATTCCATAACGATCCGCAGCTTCTCTACTTGATAACCTGCTTTCCCTTACAGCAGTAACTGCCCTTTCCAAATTAATTTTCTCATAATTCGAACGCTGCTTGACGCCTAACGACCGATGATAATGGCAAGGCATGGTGTCCGAACTAACCCCACTAGGTTACAATTTACCTTAAAAAATATTTTAAAATTAGCAAATGAAAAACAAAACTAAAAATAATTCGCATAGTTGCAGCTAAGATGTAAGACTACTAAATGGCTCTAAAATCAAACCTGTGGCTAGAAAGGCTTCTTGTCCCCAGACAATTGTTTGGCACTTTAACTGAAAGTTATAAAATTCTGTTTGCCAGAAAATAATTTCCTGCACGCGATTGCACGTATTCTCACCACCGATTGTTATCGACTTACGAAATGGTGGGTATCGCTGAGAGTTGCCTTGGCTGCTATCTTATTGGTTTCAAAGTGTCCTAGACGTCTTGATACTGTCATGAGTATACTGTCTTGAAGATTTTTTCCGGTTTCGCTATTTGGGCGTGCTTGTTTTATACTATGCTTCAGACCACGAATCAATGGAATTATGAAAGACATTGTTGGAAAATTTTCACCTAATAAATCGGTTGTCATAAATTCTAATGGCTTTAAAATTGGAATGACGTCCATTATAATGTTCCACTCAGAAGCATCCAACCCTTCTGGCGTATTTAGAAGAGAACTCATAACTGCACTCAAGGGGTTTTTAATTTCAAGCAATCTTTCTAACATAATTAATACTGAATTTTACCTTGGGGGAACATCTTGTTTCACTTTAAGTTCAGGTAGCTGCATCTGCAATTGCATGTCTCGCAGGTTTTGGGATGCAAGAACACTATGTTTAAAGTGTCCGACAATTAATCTGCATTTTTAAGTTCATTAGCTCATCATTTTTGTTTAATGATTCAGTGGCACTTAGGTTTAACGTGTGTGCCACACATGGATGATGGTGTTTTTTTTAAATATTCATTAATAGCGTTTTTTATATTGGCACCGTTATCAGACACTACTGTCACAAATTTTTCTAAAATATTCCCTTTTGTGAGGATCGACGACAATGTTTTTGCGATATTTTCACCGGTGTGCCGTTCAATTATCTCAAAAGTTTCTGAAACTGAACTGCAGAGCTTCCCATCATGTATATAATGTGTTGTAACAGTGATATATGATTTATTGCTGTCTGAGGTCCATATATCTGTAGTAACTGATACATGCAAAACACTTTTCAAATGAGTCTTAATTCTCTCTTGCTTCCTCCTTGTAAACCATTGGAAGTAGGACATTTGTAAGCGCATATAACGGTTGCAGCTTTTTTGTGTATTTGAGGAAACCGGCATTTTCAACAACTAGTCCAGTCGTTCAAGGTTTTCCGCTCTGAATTCTTTGAAGCTTGACCGATTGACGTGAAATTTGGTGAGTGGTTAGGGGATGGCTCAAGGAGCAAAAATGACATGGCGCCGATGTGTGCTTTTACCCTGAGAGTGGATGCCACCCCTTCTCGGGGGTGGAAATGTGTTCACTCAAAATAACCCCGGAAATGGACAGAGGGACAAATTATAAGTAAAAAATGTTCTAAAGTAGGGACAAGAAATCAGACGACAAACGCCATCAAGAGTAATGACGTCATAAACATGGTATGTTTATATGTACCCCAAGAACGATTATAATTTCCTGATAGTATAGGCAACCAACGACACAGTTAGTGCTAGAATTTTTCACAACTTTAATGGAAATTCTATATTCTGAGTTAAAATAATACAATGCCGTTATTATTGTGCAAGTTAGATAAAACCGTAGATGATTGTGCGTAAGAAGTGTAATGTAAAACTAATTTTGTTCTTTTTTTAATATTTATTTGTACAGCAAGTCGGCAATAACAATACTACACTGTGATAAACATGCTATGAATTAATATTACAAATATAATTTTTATTTATTCTTCGTATGAGAAGCGTACAATACTTATCAATATAACATGCAATGTATAGAACGTATAATCATAATCTACATCACTAACTACAAACTACATAATTTACTACAATATGTATAGACTACATACTACATTATGACTATATACTATATTATGACTACACCATGCACTATATTACAATGCAATTTAAGCCTACAAACTACAACATCAAAAAACTAATATACAAAATAAATATAAAATATAGATAAATATAAAAAGTATAACAAACATAATTAAACAAATTTTAAGAGTCATTCTCACTACTAACAACACCATCGCTACTGCTATCGGTATCTTCATTTATATTTATTATTAGCGGACATATTTCTTCCCTATCAAACCCAATTTCTCTTTCCCACCATCTTTTGATTTCCTTTTCGGTGTGCTCTATGGTATTTGACCATATCTGTGGTGTTACCGTTTCTAATGCTTCTTTCCACATTAGTACAGCTTTCTCCGTACCTATTTGTTTACTATAGTACGACTTTGTGATTCCCCAAATATTTTCAATTGCATTAAATATGCAATGATATGGGGGAAGTCGTAAGATTTTATGGCCATATTTTTCTGCCAACTGGTCGGCAAATATAACTTCGGAGGCTTATTTCTAAAAACATATACCGAGATAAATATAATTATAACAAGTTATTTTCTTAGTCACGTACCGTGATACTAGGTCTAATAATTGAATTTTCAATGAAGTATCTTCAAATTCAATACCATGGCTTTGCAGCCACTTCTTTATTTGAGGTTTTGTCCAACCGGTGTTTGGTGTTTTTTCCACCAGAGTGTTATGGTAGGGCGCGTTGTCCATCACTATAATAGAAGGTTCTTCTAAATTTTTTAGTAGTTGTTCTTCTAACCAAATTAAAAAGTGTTCATGGTTCATTTCCCCATGATAATCAGGATTTTTCGTTTTTGACGAAAATACTAAAGAGGCTCCAGGAATAAACCCTCTTCTGTTTTCTGCGTGTAACACAATGCACCTGAAAAGGCATAGCTGTAAGCAAATAAGTACTACACTTTAATAAATCTAAAATGTATACCTATGTCCATCAACCTTTATCCTTTTGACGCTTTTCTTATTATCATCCTGCCAGGACCTTAAAACTGTACCATTTTCAAATACCCATGTCTCATCAATAAACACAAATTCCAATGGACGGTCTGAATTTAAGTTTCTAACATACGATTGCAGAAACTGTGCTCTTGCAAATGCAACTTGGGCTAGTTCCATTAACCCCCTACAAGGGTCATCCTTCCATCGAAATCCTATGTCCCTTAAAACGTAACCTAAGGATGACTTGCCACCTTGAAAAATGTCGCGTTCTTTTAATTTTTGCAACAGTGTCTGCCTTGTTACGTGTTGTTTTAAAAAATGACAATAATTTACAATTAATAAAAAAAAACTACCTAATGATAATATAATCGTTGGTATCAATATTTTTATACTGTCATTTAAACAATTGAATGATCTATCAAAAACAAAAAAATGGGGGTTGACATTTAAAAAAAATCCTGATGACGTCATCACTTACAAACAAATGAATTTCGGAAAATGATTTTGACATCCAATGTGTATTTTTAAACAAGAAAATTGACGTGTTTCGGGATTTTTACAAAAAAACATTTCAGTTTTATTTGGTATGTGCCATACTTTTGGTGAGCACTGTATATTAAAACAATAATTATTGATAACTCGAATTCGAACTGAACTCCGCTGATCCGGCATCTAGTATTTATATTATTTGCTGTTCTTCTGGAATCCACTGGTACTTTTCCAGCGCTTCCGAGTCGTTCCTAAAAAAGCAATAAATACATCATTGATCGTTCTAGACACTGCCGCTCTCGGCTGCCGTTGAATAAACATTTTTCGATTCCAGAAAGTGTTGCTTGATTGGGACCATGCTCGCTTCGGCAGGCAACAAGCCGCGGCTTTGCCTTGCCTATCTCAAATGTTAATAGGTCCTTACATTCCTTGTTACTTAAATAGCTATTAAAAGAAGCTTATGAAGCACGTACTGTGCACTCTTTTCCACACCACCATGAGGTAGAGTTGACGGCACGTTTTTTTTAATTTGGTATCCCCAGGAGGCCTATTCCACATGTCACAAAGAAAGTTGTTGTCGCTGCTGTTCAAAATGGGCTCCAGAACTGTGTTGAAGCGGTGCTGTATCACTTAAAATCGTGTACTTTTGTTTCAAAGTGCCAATTACACGCTCCACGTGAATTCTCACATTGAAATTGCATATACACTATAGTTTTTTTATCTCGTTACAGCACATATTACGTGCAACGTTTTTTCATGAGCGTTGAAAATTTTGGTAAAATTTGAAATAAACGAATTTCATAGTTGCCGCAGCGTTATCTATGAAATTAGTTTATTTAAAATGTTATCAACATTTTAAACAGATGAAAAAACGATGCACATATATGTGCTGTAACGAGATAAAAAAAAACACAGTGTGTATATTTATTTTTATAATGAATAATCATTACATTTTAACTGCTACTATTTGGCACCCACTCCAGTGCCTCCTGTAATAAAATAATTATTAGGTAATGTAATACTAATTTTTTAATACTTACTACCACTAATTCTTTTTCCACTACCAATAACTCCTCTTCCACTACAGTAGAATTGTTCTGCAAATTTTGAAAAACATGGCAAATTAGTTGTTATAGATGTGAGAGTTCTCTACAGGAGATAAGATTGAAATGAGAAATTGCATTAAAATTGGGAATTAATTAAATTGCTCAATTTATTTAAAATAGTGATATTTAATAAAACATATTATTTTTAATATTAAGAACCAAAGTAAATACTTACAATTAAGAAATGTTTTTAAATACTTTGTAAATGCGATGAAATTAATTATCTGTATGAGGTGGCAGTTTTATAGTACCTTTGAAAGAGGTTTTAGTAAAGTTTTCCAAAATTAATTTCGTAGGATTGCGGAAAATCAACAATTATCAATTGAAAAAAAAATGCAATAATACTAGCAGTCTATTAAATCTCGTGGGTAGAATGTGTTCAGGCAATTTATTGACAAATATAAATGTGTAATAACATTACCGTTTAGTAACGTGATAAACTCACCATTCTATCATCACTGTTGCCGGATTGGTCCTATAAAACGAAATAATAAGATTAGGTACCTACTTAATATTTACAAATTATTTTTGATAACCTACCAACAGAGAGCCTACTGTCGCATTAGCTTCAGCTTCAGTTGCTTCCACTTCAGAAGTGTTAAGCACCTCGATGACGTCCACATCCTACAAAATAAACCTTGACACATTAGTGTGTGCTTATATTATTAATGATCAAAATTCACTTTAAAGGTTTTACAGTAATCTGTTGTCTCTTGCTGTTAAAACTCACCTCAAACATATCATCATCAATGGTCTGTAATAAGTAAGTTGAATTAAAAGAATGAATTTAAGTTTTAATTTTGACAGTGTACTCAGAAAGGGTTTGAGTACTGGTATGCTCATGCATCATTTAACATTTTTCATATGAATTTGTTTTATGCTGATTCGCTTTTCTCGCTCCTCAAATCAGTTCCGAGTCGTTTTAGTGTTTTAAAACTAAAAAATTTGAATACGAGTTCGGTTGAAATGTTTGTTTGAACATTACTAGAAAAGTTCGGTTAAAAAAAAGTATGGTTCACACAGCCCTACATACAGGGTGCTCAAAGTTAAAGCTACGATTTCGATTGCATTAGCAAATTTGTAGTACTGTTCACGTAGATTACGATGGCAAAAACAGAAAAACAATTGAGCATCAAACTTTCGAGTTATTCGCAAAATTAACATTTTTGAAATGGAACAAATTATTACATAGGTGTATTTACAATAAGCAAAAATAAACACGGTGTTCATTTCTTTTTTTTTAATTTTTGTGAATAATTTGAAAATCTGATAATCAATTGTTTTTCTGTTTTCGCCATCGTGATCTATAGGGCATTCAGTAAACACAAAAACAGTTTAATTTTTTTTGCTAGATGCTAGATAAATGTCATACCCTTAACCTATTTGTTTTAGTAACTTTTTGTAAGTACATTCCGAGATAACGATGCATTTTGGAAGTACACTCATAAACTTTTGGAAATCAAAGGCCACTTTGTGTTTGTATGTTTACCGAACAGACTATACGTGAGTTATACTACAGATTTGCTAATTTAATAGAAATGTTGATAACAAAGTTAGCAATACTGGACAATTAACTTTGAACAGCCTGTATATTATATCATATAAGCAATAAATTTATTTAGTAATAAGTGATTTATTATAACCAATTATTTAATCAAATTAATTTACACTAATTATTTAATCTTACAGCTTGCTTCTTTTTTTGGCTCTCTCTTTGACGAGCCAAAGCTTTTGCTCGATTAGCAGCTATCTGCTGCCCCATTTCAACTACCTTCCTCAAAGAAAATTCTCTGGTGTTCCCACACCCCTCGCAATATTTTTGGAAATCTAAATTGAAAAAGGGAGTAGTCAAATTAATTCCACAAGAAGTCAAACTTTTCAATTTTCTTTCTTTAATTAGAATAGTCGATACGTAGTGAATAATCAAAATGACGAATGATCATATTTTTAAAGATGGATGCCTAGCAGTAAATTGTAATACATACCACAGATCAGAAAATTGCACTCCCAACAACGTATCACGGTGCAGATACGGGTGTCTAATTTCCCCACCGGAAAATGTAGTTTGCAGGAGGGACATGTCTCTAAAAAGAAAATTTGTAATTTAACTAATCAAGTTTACTTTCAAACATAAATGTTCCGTAACTTTGTCCAAAATACGCTTACAGACAAGAGGTAAATAACAAATTAATACTCGCGCAAATGAAGAATTCTCCGACTATGAATCCTTACTCCACACTCACAACGAAATCTATCAGGATTCTATAAACAAATAAATAGTATTAAAACACAATTGCATGAAAAGCGTCAAGTTATTTTTAATAAATTATACGTTTTAATTGGTTTTTGTTTAATGAACCCTTTGTTTACGCCAATCAGGTATTTTTTTGTAAAAAAAGTAGGTAATAAAATGGACATTTTACTTACCATGTTGATTCACACACCACTAAGAACAACGCAAAATGAATAATTACAAAGGCCACGGGTGACTGTTGACTGACAATGTTAACTAGCAACTACTGAATTTTCAGTTCCATTTTATCAAGAAAACTCTGTAGACGGTTCTAAAATTTCCCGGTAGACCAGTACCTTGCTGGACAAATGCGTATCGTAAATTTATGTTTTGGCAGGACAATTGGACTGGACAATAAATTCTGCAAGTAATGACGGCTAGAATACTAGAATTCAAGGAAGAGATCTAAGACCTGAGGCTGTAAGTAAAACCGCATGTCAACAAACTGCAAATAACGGTTATGCGGGGATGGAATTTGGCGTCGGATTCCTCTATTAAGGGCAACCGCTTCCGTAATCCGTGAGAAGCTTAAATAAACCATCTTAAAATAGATATACAACTACATAGTAAATAAAAAGAGATGAAAGATGAATGGTCCCCGACACCGAAAGGTAAAAGAGGCTACGAAATACAAATATGAAGGAATTTTGTAATTTAAAAACAATATTTTTACAAAAATTTGAAATAAGTAACCGAATGCGCCATGTAGCTGCTATAGAACACTGCAGTTTAAATTGAAACTAAACGAATTAATAACAGATTCATCCATTTTCAAGTAAGGTCTATTCTATAATGAATAATGGTTATTTATATTTATACAGTACAGTAAACATTGCGCTTCCATACTTGAACCAAAATTATTTAAAAATATACTTTTGCCAACTACACGAAAAAAATGCATGTTCAACACATTGGAAAAGTGATTCTTCCATGCTCACGTAAAACCTTTACATTCGCTGGAAAACTCACTTTTCTTAACTTTTAAAACGATCTGCTATTAATTCACTAGCGATTTAACCCTTTCACTCACGATTTATTTTTCCTTTACAGAATTTTTTTTTATTCAGTAGGTGGATTGCCTGAATTATTTTGAGATTTTTCATGCATATTTGCAAGTTATTGATAGCCCCCTTTTGGGGCTACAATATGTCCTCATATAAGTACACTGCGAGCAAACGGTTGTTTTGTAGATACAATTAGATAAAAAATAATACATAGAAAACATTTTATTCAAAGAACAAACGTAACAAAACTTAATGCTTATCTCCGAATATTGCTTACTGAAAAGTATGATAATCATAAAAACAATTTTTCTCCCTATTCAAACACAAATGCACCTTACATTTCACACATATGAATTTGGATTTGCCCTTACAGTTTGGCATCTTGCACCTGTCAAATGATTTTTGGTTTGGTATTGTAGGTAAGTGTCCAACATTATCAAGTCGAACTTCATTTTGCGGTCGTACCTCGATATTACCTCCTCGTGATGGAGGTGGTACGTTGACTAAGATTGAGGATGGGCGCCCACGTTTTGTTGTTGTTTTATTTATCATCACTAGAACTTCTGCTATATTCACTCTAAAATGTAGTAGATCAAGAATTCTATTTTTTGGAATTCCCAATTCAAATGCTTGTTTTTTGTATTCAGTCCAAGCATTCACACATGCTATGTCTGTTGCATGAGCAAACATACGAAGTGTCCATTTCTTAGACGTTCTGTATAGTGTTATCAAAAAGTCAACTTTATCGACTCCCCCCATATGCTTATTGTAAGTCTGAATAACCTCTGGGCGCTTCACTTCAACATACTCTTTTTCGCGTTTGTCCCATCTCTTGCAGAAATCTTCATTTCCAATACCTAAGTAATTAGACGCCAAAACGACGGGTTTATTATGATACCGTTTAGTGATGATTACTTCTCCGTCACCACTTATAAGTTGTTCGCAACAGCCACGACCACGTTTCTTCATGTCTTTGTCGCCTGAAAAAGGTGGGTTATTGAATCGATTTTGACGCGTGTTGTACAACCACTGGCTGGATGAAGTTCGGTTGTTGATCCTTGGTAAATTATAAAGTCAAACATTTGGCCACTGGTACCGCAGATTGCAAAAATTTTTATGCTCCAGGGTTTGGGCTTTCCCTTGACATATTGTTTTACATTGAGTGAACCTTTGAATGGCACCATTTGCTCATCAATGCTTAAATGTGCTTCTAAAGGTAAACTCAAAAGTTGCTCCCTTATTGAGTTGAAAATTGGACGAACTTTCCAAAAACGATCATTGGGATCGGCGTCTTTTGTTACACCAACCCTAGATAAATTAGTGTTTGTAGATTGGCGACTCGGGGATATTTGTGAAGACACGTGTAGAGCCATCTAGTGAGAGTGTCTCCTACTTTTTAAGCGTCTGTCGGTATAAAAGCTGTCAAATCGCTATGTTATTATCGTAACTAAATAAAATGTTATTACTTTATTTTGTATTAATTTGCACACATCGTGTGATAACAGAGGAACGTCACTTAAGATATAATTATGCTACACAAATATTAAATATTTGTGTAACATATTATCTTTTAAGTGACGATCGTCGGTTTTCACCCGCTCTGTACAAATTAATAGAAATCGAATTAATATTAAAAAAATTGGCAAATATGCAGGGAAAATAATAATAATTTATTTAGCATAACAGCTACACAAATAATCCACTATAATATTATAACATAAAAACATATTACTTATATCTACAAGTAACAAAAATAACTTATTTACGAAAACAAACGATATCTAAGAATAAACTAAACTGCAGGTCAAAAAAGTGGAAATTCTTATACCTTAAATAAAATATATAATGTATATCAATAAAAATAAATAAAAATTGCTCTAAAATCAGTACTTCTTCTTTTGTATCAAATATGAATATTTTGTTTAACATATGTTTTACAGGCTACTTTAAATTTTTTAAATGTATCCAAATTTAAAAATGTTAAAAATTATTGTTTGATTAACACTCCATATTTGAACAGTATCTAACATGATCTCAATACTAGTATATTGCTATAGCCCCTATTTAAGGAAACTATGCCTTCAAAATAATTCTGTTATATTTTTAATGACTTTTAATATAATCAAGACCTCTTATCTCATTGGGCTGGGTTCATCGAATCTAGCATGCTATCTAATATTGCAATGAAATATTATAACCTAAAATTAGCTTTATATTTGAATGTCAAAATTTACTTTTCAAACTCTTCACACTAAGGTGTACTGACAACTATGCTTTTACATTTGACGTTTAAAATTTGTTGACTTTTCTAGATAATTTTTGCTTCAGTTTCAGTTAATTACTTTCAACATTTGACAGTATTCAAAACTTCAATATAAACTTATTTTAACAAACCTGTTTCTGTTACTTACGTCCTCACTACGCACAACACTCACCACCAACAGCCTTCTCGAACAGGTAACACCTTCAAAACCTCCAACAGCTAATCCTTCCTTGGTCCTATGAACTGATGCAAGCTCCAACCTCCTGCAGCTGCCAATGTCAGACGTCACAACCAGCTCCTACCTTTAGCCCTGTAAGTTACTGAAAAGAACACTTTTTTTCAGCAGCTACCGCTTCCTCTAGTCCAATCACCACAGCCACCAGTTCCTGTTGTATGCCTGTACCATCAATCCAATTCCCGTCACTATTCTGCTCACTCGCTCACATCCAACCAACTCAACTGCCTCCAAAACCTCGTCCTATTTACTGCTGCAGACCACAATCCTGCTATCACACGATCTATTTGTCCAGGTAAGTTTCTCTCCTTCTGTTATTTTCAACTATTAACTTTGTCCAATTATTTTCAGGTACGCTGACATCTCAAACTTAATATTCCAAGTATCGATCCAATTCTTCACATAATCAATATGAAATTACTTCCAATCACTTGTAGTTCAATGCAATAAATCCACTTTCAATCGATGATGATTATTTTTGTTTATCAATATTTCAATAACTGTTTTTCTTTGCTTTTAATCTTACTATTCATAATACTATATTAAATAAATAATTATTGCAGTTATTCCCATTAATTTTTTATATTTAATTTTCCATAAATTTTCTTACAACTGCCTTTATGAGTACTTATTTGGTAACTGTTTTATAAACAACTTTTTTTTTATATACTAGTAACGATTATTTATGCACACTATTTAATTAATTTAAAATAATACTAACAATACATAATTTTCTTAACAAACACAATTGTCGATGTAACCTTAGTTTGAATTTTTTTTATTTCGTTAATTATTTATTTCAATGCATTCAAATCAGCCTACCAGTATTTTATGAATCCCAATGAATAATGCAATCAAAGTTGATCTTCATCAATTAATGTTAAATTTTTTATTTTATCTATTTAGACTCAATTTCTGTAACTGTTCAAATTTATTCGTTCAATTTTCAACATTTCTTTATTATAATCTCTGTCCATATCATGTATCATAACAATATTTATTACTTTTAATTTAGCATAAATTTTGTTTTATGAGCATTTAACTGGAGACTATTATTATTTATCCACTCTTGTAACATTCTGAGCTCGTTATTCAAGGTATCTATAATTAAATTTACATCATCACCTACTACATAAATTAATGTATCATCGGCAAAGAGTTGTATTTTGGATTTATTTACATAATTTACTGTCATTCAAAATGGGAATTAAAGAAAACATTTCAAGATTTCAACAACCATAAACGCTATCCCTGCTTTTTTATTTATTTTCAACATACATTATCTAATATCTCCATTATTTTGAATGTTTTTTCTTCGACTTACATAGTATTTTCTTGCTTTTATCATTATTTTGTCACCAGAAAATAATCTTTCTTCTTTCCCATACAAAATTTTATTAATGCCATTGGCCCAATTGTGGCAAATTAATAACGCCCATTTGCGTAAAACCATATGCTTTCAATCATGGTCATAACCACTGAATGAAAAATTAAAATTAACATTTGCTGATAATATTTCCATCAGAATTTTAAAGGAATAATCCTTATAGACAATTTCGGGTAACACATGCCGCAAAATGTTATACCCTGTACATAAACCTCTTACGAATTGTGAAGTACAATACTTTAATTTATATGAAATTTTGGAAACAAATTCCTTTTCCTCTACTAACATGTGCCACTCTGAACCATCTGGTTCCTTACATGCTAAATTATCTTTACATGTATCGAGAGATTAAAAAAAAACTGTTCCTCAGCGGGCTGTGGAAATTCAACGTATGAATAATATGTTGGTGACACTGTACGTCAATGTCAAATTCGAGGTTAGCAGGTTAGGATTTGCGTCATTTTGTGTTATAACTGACGGAAAACCTAACCTGATAACCTCGAATTTGACATTGACGTACAGTCTCACCAACATATTATTCATACGTTGAATTTCCACAGCCCGCTGAGAAACAGTTTTTTTTTGGATCTCTCGATATTACATTTATACAAATCTGTAAAAGTCTTTTCAGCGATAAATCCACTCACATATCCTATGCTAAATTTATCCACAGCACTAAAAACTTTTTGAGGTATTTCAATTGAGGGGATGCTCAAAAGTAGTTCTTCCTCTTCAGCCAAGCCTTGCGTTACAAAATTGCGAACTAACGCTATCGCAGAGTGGTCCTCTTCACAATTTGACGAAGGCGAATGTCTCGTTACCAAATTGTTGATCAGCAATATTTTAAAAGGGATCCGAAACATGGAAGCAGTTGGATTTATATTTCTTGATCCTTGCTGCCTCACTTGACCAAAAAAAAATGTCCAGGGGGTCCTGATTAAAAACCCTCGGTTTTAAGAACGGGAAATCCTCTCTTGATAATACTTCAGAGACATCTTGTAGACCATTAATCGTCACGACCCAATTTTTTAAAGACGGAGGAGTAACTCTTTCACTTTTACCCTCTGTTTGAAAGTACCTATAAATGAGTACAAATGTTTTAATAAAAGAAACAATCAAACCGTCATTGTTATACTTACATGTTGCCCAAGTTATGTCGTGCGTCTAACCAAAAATCTGTATGTTTAGATGTTGAAGATACACAACATTTTAAGTCTTTGCCTGATTTTGGATACAAAGTGTGTCCGTTGCAACTGTCAAAAAGACTATCAAAAAAATTAAGAATTTTTGCTGTACCTACAGCTGTTGGCGGGAGCCTTTTTCCGTCGAGGCTTGAAACACCTGAAAAATTGCATTTGTCAATTAAAAGTTATTTTGAGTTTTTGAGATGGGTAGACTGTCTTACCTGTTGTGGCAAAAAGATTTATTACAGATGCCACACTATGACTAAGCACTTGAGCAGCATAAGACACCTTCATTTTTCTAATTTTTGTGGGGTCAACATGATAATCCGTTAATTTGGGCATTGTCCGAAGTTCTGTCGAAACATTGTCTATTTTATATGCTGTGTATATATCTGACCATCTTGCAGTCCGTTTTTCATCTTCTGCCTCCCAAACAAGATTTTTTGTCAGCAAATTATTTCTAATGCCTCTTAGCAAATGTGGTGGGTCGTATATATGAATGACTTTCTTATTATTTACAAAATAAAATTTGCGCCCTGGGTACTCTCTGAATTGAGGAACAGCATATGTCATTAAATAGTTTATTGCAGCCTGGTTTTGTAGCCCCTTGGTCACTGACAGTTGCAATAATCTTCAAACCTATCTCCTCACATTTTTTTACGATCTCTTTTATTTGCCGCACTAACTGTATCGTCGGTGTCGTGCCTTTGCAAAAAGTGTATGCTACAGGTTGCTTCCATTCTAATTGCAAGCCTTTTAACATAAATACTTGGGCATGGTCTGCTATATTACTTCTTCTTTCTGCGTCACCATACTGTTCAAAACCTTCAAAACTATTTTCCCGCATGTTCAGATTGATGTGGGGCTCAATGGACATCTCATCAAACATCAGAACGCAATATTTTTGCTCTGGCTTTAGCATGGCTGCATTCACTTTTATATTTCTAAATATACAGTCATTAATACCAGCCCCAAGTGGTATTCTATTTAGCATAGCCATTAATGTCTTCCGTGATGGTAGGCAGAATAATTTTTGCATTGTTCTATATGCACGCCCACTTTGTTTATTTACAATCAAACCCATTATTTTATCATCCGTTGTGAATCTTCTTCCTCTTGGGTCTTTTCCAATTGCCATAAATTGGCTTTTTATAAAATCAGCAACATTTCTTTGAAGGGGGGTTAATGCTTCGTGTAAAATTTCCTGTGAATTTCTCTCGGGAGCTTGTTTCTTGAACAGAGCTCTTCTAACTTTTAGCTGCTGAATTGATTTGTTTAATACAGGGTCCCCTAGGTGCTGGAGGTTTGGGGTAGGCGCTGCAGCCCTTGTAGCTGGCTGGATGGGCCTCCTTGCAGTTGACGCAGGTGGCCGGCGTGTCCTTGGATTTGGTGCACTCGCTCGAATGGTGACCGTCACTGCACTTCACACACTTTGGGGCGGCACTGCAGTTTCGCTGCGAGTGCCCGAACTTCTGGCAACGATGGCACTGCACGATCGCGGTCTTGCGTCGCGGCGACTCGATCTTAACGCATAGGTGGAGCACTTCTTTAACATCGAAAATTGTCTTTGCCGCGGCGGATTTCACTAACTGCACGAGCACTAACGGGATCGGTTTTTTCTCCTTACCTATGTGCATGCGGTGCACCGATGTCACGTTGAAATGTTGTCGCTTGAGGTCCTCCATGACTTCTTTCTCCTCAATGGGCTCCGGGATGCCCCTGATGACGACCTTCAGGGGCTTGTCCTCCGTCAGTTGGTAGGTGTGAAAGGCCACATTTTCGCTTTTTAGGAAGCTCGTCATGCTTCTGTAGTCCTTCACGAAAGCGGGCTGGACGCTGATGCCGTCCTGGATGCTTCGTGCCTTCAAGAAAGAAATCTTTTTAGCAGCGAACGCCGCGGATAACTTACCCCAGTGCTCTTTTGTGCGCAGCACAACCGGTGGAACTCGCTGACGTTTCTCGTCCTGGGGCACCTCCTCCTCGTCCTCGTCCTCGTCGATGTTGGACAGAACGTCGAAGGGGTTGCTCGTCTCGTCGGAGGATCGAGCCTTCTGGGCTGGCGGGGGCGGCTGCGTCGTCTTTTTTGCTTTGCGCTTCCGAGAAACCTCCGTGAACTCGGTGTCCATGCGCTCCTGTGTGGGGGCCTCGGGTGGCGTCTGGCTTGGCTGGGGGGCCGCCAAGGCGGCTGCCGCGGCAGCTTCCTTGGCGCGGTAGTCTTGTACGAGTCTGTCCATGAGGGCGGAGACCTGGAGCTTGAAGCCTGCAATCACTTCCTGCGGCAAGTCGCTGATGCGTCAAGTTTTGACATATTCTTTTTTATGTGACGTACTGATAATTCTTTTTAAGCACAGGTCGTTGTTTGTAACAACTTCCCTTAGGCATTCTCCGCAACTGCGGAGCACGTGAAACCAGCGGCCCGAAAGCCTGGACTTAACACGTGCTCGTGATCTTGGAACTGCTGTTAGACTGGATGTGAGGCGGCTGAGGTTGGGACGACTCCTCGCTTCACTGGCTGGAGTGGGAATCTCTTAATCTGTCTCTGATTTTTGGTGTGGAAGTTGCGTATATATATATACCATATCGTCCAGGCCGCCGAGGCTCCTATTGGTGGCCGGGAAACTCGTAATGAGCCATCATTTTCGTAGGCTCCACCCCAAAATCCAGGATCGAGCGAGTTCACCCGGTAACACTATCACTATCAACTTCTTCCGTTTGGTCAATTGGAGGACAATTCTGGCAGTTGTCACCGCAGCATATCCCACATGTTTGTGTTACAATATACTCTTTTTTACAGATGCAAAATATTTTAACACGTTGACGAACACCGACGGGATATCACGTCATTGTCACATTTTCTACATGGCCACCTGAAAATTTAGATGTCTGCGAAAATTGACAACTGCGCAACTTCCTAATTTTTTGGATACAACAATAAAACTCGTAGCAAATGACTAATTGTCGCTTCCATGTAAAGCAAAATCTTAATTATGGCGTGCGTCATATGACGTCATGTCCTCCTGGGCAATACCATTTTTGCACTGGGACACTTGGCGTCATATGCCGTCACAGTGGATTTTACCGGAATGCAATTTCAATACATAAATAAGATTGCTTATTTCAGTAAAAAAACATTTTTATTCAAACCCGAATCACAAAAAAACTTAAGAATACATATTTCATTGTAATACTGAAGTTATTATTTTATTTATGCCAAACTTCAAAGCAGCTCCAGCACAAAGGGGTGGATTCCCTACGCAATACCTGCACTGCCAAGGTGTCTCTTTTCGTATTTGATTTGATGAGCATTGTCTACACCGTTTATAGTATTTTCCTTTTCTTTTGGAATTATTCGGGGTTGGTATTGCCTCCATAATATGACCTTGGTTGCCACGACCTTTCTTGGATATTCTCTTTCTGGTTTTTGTGGGTATGCCTGTTACAAATACTCGTCCATCGGTTTGCTCAGGTTTAATACCTAATAATGTTTTAATCAGCTCATCCCTGAAGCTATGGAATTTCACTTGTTTCTTTGCAGTTGCTTTATATTTATACAGAAAAAAAAAATTCCAAACAGCAATGTCTAGTAGATGAAAAAATACTTTTTTATACCACCTTACTGTTTTCTTAGGGCAAGAATAGTATCATCTGGTCAGCTCTGTCTATTCCAGACATATTAGCATTGTATTGGACTACATCTGACGGCTTAATTTTTTCTGACCATGACGGTTACTAACTCTTAATAATTCTGGCTTATATGCAGTTGTAATAGACAGAACATCTCACTTATCCTTCCACTTGGAAACATAGATATTTTCCAATCGTCGCCAAATATGATCCCCTTTTTTCAATTTTGCGTGGGTAACTTCTGTGGGGTTTCCACGTCTATTACTTCGAAGTGTGCCTGTAGTATGTGTTTTTTTTTTTTGGAAAGAAGCTTGTTTGACAAGTCAACACTATTATAAAAATTGTCCATGTATAAGTGATGCCCTTTATCTAAGTAAGGCCCCATTAATCTTAACACCAATGAATTTACTTTTGATGTATCCCTTACATCTGCAGTATTATGTTTGCCCTCATAGATTTCAATGTTCAGAACGTAACCATCACTAGAGCAAAGCTCATAGAATTTGATTCCATACTTAGATTTTTTGTTTTTTATATACACGCGAAATTTTAGTCTACCTCGAAATAATAACAAGGACTCATCCAAAGACAAAGCTTCGTTTGGATAGAAGGCTGCCTGGCTATTTGAAATAACCTTAGTGAGAAGTGCATTTAGTTTATGTAAAGTATCTTCATCGTTTTCATCTGAGCAGTTCAAACACCGCAAGATTTGTTCAAAACGTCTACCAGACATAGTCGCTGAAAACATGGGATGATAGCAGAGGGAGGATCGAACGAGAACAAGCTTCTTATAGAGCGAAATTTTAACTGACCCCCTAACAAACAGACCAAAAAACTTATTCAGTTCCTCTACGTTAATTGGTCTGAAACTTTTAAATCGCTCATTTCTACTTTTTGGTCGGTGTGCAAAAAATAATGACTCTCCGTACGTATTTGTTTTGTCTAATATTAGTTTGACAATATCTTCGTTCCAAATTAAGTTGAAAACTTTAATTGGTGTAAATTTTTTAATATTATGCTTAACACCTGGTTGAGGCACGTCAAAGAACAAATCAATAGGGTCCCTTAGTGTACTTTCCCAAACTAAATTGCGAGTTGCAGAATTTTCGTCTAAAATGAACATTGATATCTTAGCAACAATAACATAATCTATAAAGAAAGAAAATGTTACCTGAAGATGCATTCTCTGAATAATTGGCTTGAGACGTATTCGAAGGCCCAGCTAAAAGTAGAATTAGTCGTTAGGTTTCCGAAAAATTTCATTACCACTGTACCAGAACATACCTTGACTGCTATTTTCATTTGGTGGAGTTTTTGACTTTCGTTTAGGTCATCAGTATCACTATATTCACTGTAACTTTCATTATCGCTTTCACTAAATTTGTAGTCTTTATCAGCAACAGAATCATCAGTGCTCTGAACTCGAAAGATAATTTTCGTCGTTTTCAGCCTCAAACCATTTCATTAATTTTTGCTTTCCTTTTTCATCCATATTTCGTGAAACAAAAACATACACTGCACTAAAATTTCAACAACCTAATACCGCTAATACTAAGAAACCAATGCAAGACATAACACGATTCAGCATGTACAGAAGTGCTCCCCACTCCTACAAAAATACAGTGATGACCAAAACAATTTTGCCCACTTGTCTAGGAGGACACTCTACCCCAAGCAACGTGCAAAATTGACGGGATATAACGCTAGTGTCGGCAACAGCACATATGACCTCAGACTGCATATCCCGTCAGTGTCCATACAGGAAGTTATTGCAGTGCGTCAAATGCCGTCAGTGCCGTAATAAACGCATTAGTAGATAAATCAGTGTCCGTCAACGTGTTAAGTAACTTCTGGTGCAGGCTTACTTGAAGTTTCGATTGGATGTAAAGATCCTTCAGTATTAATCCACCTCCAATCAATCGGACGAATATTTTTGTTGCCGAGCCATATTTGGGTTTGTAAATAAACCCTTTAATACGTATGTTCATTCAGGGCTGCAACTGTTGGAGCCAGAGATGACAACTTTACCGCGCTGTTTTTTGTGGTAGTCTTAGGGCCGGTTGCAGAAAGCAATGTTAAGTCTGATGTTAGCTAACATCGCGTCAAAGTGAACAAAATCGCATCAAATCTCAAATGCTTAAGGTAACTAATACATTAGTAAACAAAATTTGATGCGATTTTGTTCACTTTGACGCGACGTTAGCTAACACCAGACTTAACATTGCTTTGTGCAACCGGCCCTTAATAAATTATTCATAGCGTAGCTGCTCGAGATATGCTGATAAGTCTTCGACACGACTCAATTTATTCAGTTGTATATGTCTTTAGCAAGTACGTACAAAACTATTGTGCAGTACCTACCAGCTTCTAAAATATCTTCGAAATCAGAAGTACTGTTATAAAATGTCTCAACCTTATCTCTCAAATCAGAACGTTTTTCTAAAATATCGATAATTTTTTTACCTTTATTGTAAAACGCTGATGTTGAGTCGCACCCAGTAAAACAATGAGAAAAAGTATCAATTTCGCACTGATCCTAATTTCAGGAAATACATTTCTTCGTTAGCTTTAGCTCTGGTAGTCAAAATTACTAAGATATCGACGTCTTCTGCCACAATAACTTTTTGTAAACTGGAGTCGAGCTGTATAGCTGTTTCTACTATTAATTCGTCAGCTTCTCCTTTTCTGTGGTAGCATTTAATGTTATTTTTTTCTACTTTTTTTTATAAGGTATGATATGAACCGACTTTGGTTTTTATAATTGGATAAAAAAATGTCTTGACTTAAAGTTACAGGCATTTCTGGTGTAAATTGATATTCCTTCGAAGACACCTTCAGTGAACGACGATTTCTTTCAGCTGCTTTATTGCCTACTTCATCGTAGGCATCAAAAACAATTATATGATTGCAAAAATGTCTTTAATTACGAAATGTATTCTTGAAAAACCTTATCATATTTACAATTTGTAGGGCATTTTATTCTATACATTAGCATACCTCCATCAATAAAGTATTGAGATGTTGCTTTGTTGAGGGTAATATCAAGCGTTTGGAATAAGGTATATAATGATGATTTTGTCGATTTTCTCATCCCAACATCGTCAAACAATGACAGAGGGTAAGGTGCCAAATCAAATTTTAAATAAAACTTAAGTCTTCGTCACTTTTTTTCATGATACATATTCATTGAAACAATAAAAGTGGATTTATAGGAATTATCTTGTCGCCAATTTTAAGTTTGCTATTAACTCCAATCAGTGAAATAACCATTTTTTTACAGTTTGATATTAAAATTCATACCATCGATTGCCTTCACTGGTTCAATGCCAATAGCCAAAGCATTGTACAAATTAATTTCCTCCGTTCCAATTAATCCTGTGACAATATTTTGCAACTGATCGATATCATCAAATGGATTGTCCTCAGATAAAAATTGCTGCAAATATGAAACGTCTTTTTTAATTCTCGCGTCTCTCGAATCTACATGTTGATGACTTTTACTGAATTCTAAATCGCAAGATTTTTTTAAACCTTCAATAATATCTTTAGTATATATAATACCTTTAATCCATTTGATTACAATGCTGTCTGTAGTACCTAGTTCAACGCTCATAGCCCTCATCAAAGTTTGTTCGATGGTTTGATCTGAGAAAATTCCAGCATAAAAAACATTGATTCTTCGAGAAGTAAAAAATCCATAGTAATTTTGGAGAAAATATCAGCTATGTTAGTAATTGAGGAGTAGAAGTAACAAAGGGACTAAGTGCCAAAAGTGTCAATTCGGGAAATTGTTAAAAAACTTCATAATTCAAAAATAAAGAACATTTTATTCACAAAGTAAAGTGTAAGTCATTTTTCTCACAACGCCCGGATACGATACTACACAAACAACACAATAAAGTTAAAAATACGACAATAAAAAAATAAATAAAACAAAATTCTGGGAAACGGGTCAAGTGCCAATATTCTATCTAGTCAAATACGCGTAAAATTCTTTGTGTTTCTCGTCTTGTAAATAAGGAATCATTGATATTAGGTGCTTCTTTTTGTTATCACCGACCTTATTTACGTCTGGTAGCTGATGAATCTCCTTACTTTTAATATCGGCCATGGTTTTTCCTTTTCTGAGTATCGGAGTTATTTTCCACGGTGATATTTCAGAAAAACTTTCAGAAGTATACAATAAACCGGGTTGTTGGGAGTCAACTTTCAATCGTACAACTTTGCTGATATTCACTTGCTTGAGATTTAACATCTTGTCGGCGGCAGCTTGTATATCAAAAAACTTTTTCTGGCACATATCTACTATTTCAAATCGGCCTGTGTGGGTATTTGAGAGTATTACATCGTGTAAGTCCTCGGGTATCATCGGAGTGCACCTGCGCTTCCTCTTCTCAATCAACGCGAAATCCCTGTCGCATTGAAGGAAACTATGACCACTGACGAGGTACCTGTGTTCAATGGTGTCAAAGAGCCCAGCACTCACCAAAAACATGTAAATAAACACAATCATTCTGTTTTTATTTTGGGCAGTGCAGTTGTCGCTCCAAATAATAATATTCCTTTTGTGTGTAATGCCCATGTTGAGGACGCGTAATAAGCAAGACGCGATCTCGTTACCGCCTCTTCCTGCCAATCCTTCATGCCAGCTGCACATGTAGGAGTGCTTGTTATCTCCAAAGTTGATGCCCAAGTTGTAGCACGAAAGCTGGCTCATGTAAAACATGTCGGAATGCGTCAAACTTGGTACAAACATGACTTGTTCCAAATCTATTGAGAAAACACTCGTGGCGCTATCTGGCATTTGCGACGATGCAATGTCCATTTTCATAAGCGTAATGGCTGCTTCTGCCTTTCGATGATGGAGCTCTAACTCAACTGTTGCTGCCCGACTTCTTTCACCCTGCGCTTTTATTTCGCAATTTAACGAGTCACATTTTCGGCAGGTGTCACTTCTAGGTGCTCTAAAAGAAATATTTGGAAAGTCTTCTTTCAAAACTCTTTTATAGAACTTATACGTGGCCAAGCTTTCGGGATATTTTTTCAAGAATGCTTTGTGAAGACGGTTAGTCTTTAAATCCGGACTCATGTATTCCTTTGCACTTTTTGCACGTGAATAATGAGACTCTTCTCTGGGTATGCTATTTATATGCTCTTTGACAAGTTCCCTATCATTCTTTGTAAATTTTGCAGGAGCCGTACGAGTTCTCATATCTCTGTAGACCATTTCACCGGTTTTTTTCTTTTTTATAATAGTTTCCAAGTTCTTTTTCGTCAAATCAAAAGTATTCATGAAAGTGGATTTACAAACATCCACCATATTACCTTTTCCATCTGGAAGGGCATAATGGATGGTACTTTGACGATGACTCTCACGAGCATCTTTATATGAGCCATGCCTTCTTCTCTTGACGCCAGTCACCTGTATTAAACCCATGATGTAAGTTCCACGAACGTCAGGCCTGGTTTTGTAGTATTTTTCAAAAAGCTTCAATCTATTTGTGTAAGTCAACGACATGCAATGAAATTTACATTTACATGTTACCTGGAAGAAAAAATACACATTCTGGAGTGCGCACAAATAATATTTGCAATGTTAAAAACTCACTTCTAGGTTAGGTTTCTTTTTTTCAACTACAGCTTTTCCCTTCCTCGTTTCATATGACTTTCCGGCATTTTTTCGTCGCCTTTGTTCGTCACTCAGTCTTCCCGATCCCCTCTTACGAGATTCCGTGTTCATTTTAAACTAATTCTTCAGTCGTATTGGTCGAAAAATTATCTTCAAACAAAGTAAACAAATACACGTGCAACAGACAGGAGTTCACTATGTACATAGCTCCTTTGTTTCGGAACTGACGTGACACTTGCTTGTGTTGCCAACTTTCAACCTATTCTCCCCTTCCATTTTCTGTCCGGGCACTTGGCCCGTTTCTTAGGATATTGTCGATGGTACATAGCACTTTTCTAAATAAAAATCTCATTTTTCGGGAATATGGCACTTGGCCCCTTTGTTACTTCCACTCCTCAATTGTATAAATTTAGCTACTTGAACATGAAACCAAAAGTTTCAATTAGACATTTTAGTATTGTCAAAACATATTAAATTTTTTTTATTAAAAAGTTTAATTACTACGTTTCGCTGGTATATACCAGCTTCTTCAGATAAAATAATATTTTAAAAATATACAAGCTTTATGCCGTAATTATTCTGAAATATTAAAGACATAAACATTAGAGAATATGTAAAAGAATAACACCTCACTAATATACATACCATAATACAACTGTCATTTTTTATTGAAACGTTTATTCTTCTTGTTTAAAATTGTAAAATACTATTTCTTTTTCTTTCAAAACTCCAAACAATGGTTAATATAAGAAATTAAAAACAATAAGCTTGTGGCTATTTTCCGTAAGTAAATTAGTTTTATGTTTTATTTTCATTTTTCCCCTAGGTTGTTTCGACGGTTTTTTATGCTAGAAAATAAGTTTTTAAATGTATATAGAGGGATATTTTTAATTAAACCAATATTTATTACCTTTGTTGTTAATGTCTTATCAATTATTGATGATGTAATATCAAGTTATTTGGTTTTCCTTTAATTTTGTTAGAAATTTTTGTTTCGTTTTTGTTTAATTGGAATTAGCTGGAAACATTAATTCGTGTTAATATTTAAATCCTATGATTGTTCATAAATTAAGACCTTTACCTTTAAATTTTTTAGAGTACTTGGTTTATCGTGAGAAGAATTCATTCGGGAAAACTTATTGGTTAATATTTTTTTTCTTTTGATTGTAAGTTGTATAACAGTAAATGTTAAGGATTATTATTTGTAAACTTATTGTTAATAAGTTATGTTTTATTGGTCTATACCTGGCTTGTTGTTTCAAATATTATTGGAATAATAAATTTTCTGCCGTTCTCTTTTTTAGGTTATAGCTTTTCCTATTTTTTCCGTTTGGAAAATCTTCGTGGCATTGTTTGTGTTGAAATCAATTAATGACAGGTAATATTGGTAACTTTTTCTTGTTTTAATTATCATTTAATAAGGCATAATTTGTTGGAAACCATCAAGGTTTGGTTCAGTGACCTTCACAATACTATTTCGGGCGCGGTTGTTGGGATTTCCATTTAATATGCAAAATCAGCCCTCATTGTTTTGAATTTCCTGTTACAGAGAGGAACATCGTTATTATTGTAATGTTTTTATTAGGCTTACTTACTTGGTTTACTTTTATTTCTTCGATAGTTTTGTCAGAAATTTTTAACAGGAAAGTTTAGGCAGCCATTATTTTTTACGTATCACCGGGCTGGTCTGTTAGCGACATCTATGGGTGGAAATTTAGAATATTTTAAAAGGGGGCCGCGTAATTTAAAATAAACTGAATATGAAAAGTAATTAATGTTTTGGTTATTAATGTGTTTTTGTTTTAATTTTTTTTTGTGGTGTAATTGATTTTCTAAGATTCTAAAATTATTATTGTTCAAGTTTTTTTGAATAAAATATTGCCGTAAGTGTTATTTAGGATTTCTGTATCAGTTTTATAGTTAATAGCTGAAGTCGATTTTTTAATTTCTATACATTCAAGTAATAGGCGTTTTTAAGGTGTGATTCAGTATGAAGAATTTTTGGGTTATCAAGGTCAAAATTATGTAAGTGTTCGACTGTGTGATCGGATAGTGCAGTGTTTGCTTTATTGGGCGTTAACAGTTTTGTCTTTATTGATGTTTTATGTTGAGTCATTCTAGTTTTTAGATATAGCTTTGTTTGACCGATGTATGTGGCAACACAATTTTTACAATTTACTTGATATACTAAGTGTGATTTTTTATTACTGTGTTTTATCTTTTAAATTTTTATAAAATTTTTGTTTAACCCTTTCACTCCTGATTTTATTTTGGCTCATGTTAAGGAACTTATTTGTTTAGAGCTTTTAGTGGGGATATAAATAAAATAAAAATGACCGTAAATTATTTTTATTGTTTTTTATTTTTGAAAAAAGGCGTGGGACAATATGTCCCATTAGTGTTTTATACTGGGACATATTATCCCATCAGTACTAATAATGATTCAATTAGGGATTCAGAGAATTGCACCAGAAATTGTATGAAGGGCAACTTTTTATGAGTTACTTCCCTGTATACTATAAACGAATTATAAACTGCCATCATAAGCAGCTTGTAGTACACGTTTTTCCACCATTTTTGTGATTTCCTATTTAGGTCATAAAGAGACGTCATCTGATCGGCAAGGTCCACACCCCCCATATATGTGCTATACAATTCTACAGCTACTGGACATGGTACATCTACTTTAGTACCATCTTTCATTTTCCGGCTCACATTAGTTTCTTCAGCCTTGTGGCAGTTGGACAAAGAAATAAAATCTTTGCCACCTAATCGCCAATGTGCGATTTTCGTTTCCTTTCATCTGGGATTCTCCACGTTTCAGTTTTCCGGTGAACTTTGGCATATTCTTTCGGGTTCTAACGCATGTTCTCACAGCAGCATATTCAAGGTTATCCATTAGAATAACGGATGTAAAAAACCTATCAAAAAATAGCGCTACTTTCTTACGAGAAATAGTTGAAGCTAGTTTTTTCACAACACGCTCTCCTAGAGTTCCCTCAGAATTGCCATCGTCTTTACCTGTATATATATATTTACGTCTTATACATATCCTGTTTCTGAGTCACATCTTGTCCATAACTATTCCACGTTTTATAGGCTTCAACGGCCTATATTGTTTCATAGCCGATCGCCCTTTGAATTTTGCCATTGCTTCGTCAATTGCTTGATATGTTGCGTCGGTTCTAGTTTTTATGAAGCTTTGCTTCATGCATGAGATAACTTCTTCCATATAATAAGCTTTCCCAGCATTGTCTGGTTTTCTTGGTTCATTGAAATACATTTTTGATAACAATGTTTGGCACCTATCACACGAAATAGCATTTCGTATGCACTCGTTTCCTAGTGACCTATTATTTGGTCGTTGGTTCCAATTTCAGCACTGGCTCCGTTTGTTTGTAATTCCAAGTGAATTAATTTGGACGGTTTTTCAGTAATGTCCTCTACAGCCTTTCTTTTTATAGAATTGCTGAGTACTTGCAATATTGTTATCCACCATATTGGTGTAAATTCTTGCTGCACATCTGCGGATGCAGCATCTCCAGCGTATTTTCCCACATTTGGAAACGTGAGCTTTCGAAAATTTATAATTGTTCACCACTAATAGTTTACAGCCCTTTTCACTAAACATCGACTGTGCGATTTCGTTTTCCATGTTTTCACAACTTTACTTTTCCACTGTTTAGCAGAAACTAGTAGACATTAAAAAAATTTTGTGTGTACTACCCACAAGCCCGCCCCTAAAGAAGAACTACCAATTACATCTTACATCCCACTATACTAATTACAACTACTTCTCCTAAAAGTGCATTAAAAGACCATTAACACGTTATCTTAATTCTTAATATCTTGGGTAGCAGCGTGGTCCAACTGACTGGTCATGCTAATACCCAGGTTTCATAATGATCGGATTACCTTTGGGTTCGTGGTCCAACTGACATACGCCCATTTGAAAATGTGAATGGGTCAGGAGAGGTCACAGTGAATGAAGACATTGTTCGTCGTTCACAGGCACTTTGTCACTTTACGAGTTCAGATTTTAGTTTGACTTTTCCTTGAAAGTCAATGTCACCATATGTCACACTAGTACACTCACAAATCTAGGATTTTTCTCTAGTTTTTCATCCCACCGCTGCCACCATGTAATATTACTGTGTGTATGCGAAACGATTGGAGGCTAACACAGAACATTCAATTGTAAATTGTATTTTATTTACGACTTTTAGTAAATACAAATGGGTTCAGTTTTAACTAGAGAATGTGAGTACTGCTTGACTAGTTGACATGCGTAACCAATAACTACCCATGCGCGGGTATCGCATGATCTAGGCTAGTGGTATCACTACAAATTACAACTCAAGAAAAACATTAATATTGCAACACGACTGAAAAAGAACAAAATATATAATTGGCAATGAATGCATTGTAAGAGGGAAATTCCAAATCTAATGCACAAACTTATTTATTTCAAAGAACGTTTAAATAACAATAATTACATTAGAAGCCTTCAATGTAGTCGCCTTCACAACTGATGACTGCTTTCCAACGTTTCGGTAAATCATGTATACCGCATGACTTTTCATGTTCTCATTATATTGACTAATTGCTAAAGGTTTTTCCCTTTCGTGTCCATTTCTAGTTTGAATCACAGTAATTTCATTTTTAAATTCGAAGATATGTTGAAATATTTGGCTTTAGATTCGCCCTTTCTCAATTTTGTTCCAACAACATCTTTTTGTGCACACAGCACGTAGAGTACCGGTATATTAGATTGTTTGTCCAATAAATTTTTTGCTAGGTCATATCTATTATAAAAATTGTCCATAAAAAGAATGGCTTGGAGTATTAGTTTTTCAGTAGAAAATTTAGGGGAAAGGGGCACATTCGGCTACAAAGTGGTTTTTATAGTATTTCTCATGAGTTGTTGATAATTATCAGTTTATATATGAATTTTCTGTGATAGATGTGATATAGTATGTTGTATACGCCACAAGATAAGTATCCTATTATTTTAAGAAAAAAAGGTATGAAAAATTAAAAAAAAAAACATCAACTGGCCGAATGTGCCCCTCACATGGGGGCAGTTTCGGCCATTTCAAAATTATTTCTGAAACAGTGATAACAAACATAAAAATAATAAGATTCTTCAAATATAGTTTAATGCTACTTTATTTTAAGCCGTATTTACATTGCAACTTCGTTTATAACAGAACTAGCCTTCCAAAGTTGTAACAAAATTAGTATAATGAAGCTGTTCTTGCCGTTCAGGTTGTTGAAGAGTTTTCAAACTTAGATATAATGTCTTCAGCATCAATATCAGCTGTCTTCAACAGATGAAAAGTAAAAGATTGTTGGCAAGCCCTTTCTCCTTAAATACTTCAATCTGGTAGTTCCAGAGTAATAGAATGTGCTTGATAGTTATCGTCTGTCCAGGATGTGATGTCAACCAGTCGTTGAAAGATGTTTCAGAATAAGTCTTAAATGGCCCAAAAACGCCAATGTCCAACGGCTGAAGTCGATGGGTAGTATGTGGCGGAAAACTTAGTAAGCAGATGCCATTCTCTCAGCAATATTTAACTGCAATCACATTTGCATGGGATTCATGATTGTCTAAAAGTATTAATATTGGATTCGCAAGACTGCAGTTTGTAAGTTTGTAAGCCTCACTAAATGCTTTAAGACTTCAGGAAAAATTTCGGATGTCATACATCCTGTCTTGCTTCCTAAGCTTAAGCTTGTTGGGGGACCATTTAAAAGAAATTCAGACGGGTTTCTTTTTCGCGGAAACACAACAGGTGGTAACGCCTGTCCTGCCGCGTTTATAATGCCCACAAAGGTAACTAACTCGCCACGTTCTGCAGAAGCCACTTGACAGACTTGTTTTTTCCCACATGTAGAAACAATCTTTGTTGGCATCATGACTGTGGTGACACTGGACTTATCAATATTGAAGATTTTCTCTCATGGAAATTTGTACCTATCTAAAAACCTTTTTTAGATTGTTGAAAAATTTCTCCACTTTTGGCCTATTGAAGGCAATACTTTTGCTTAGACTCAAGCTTTCAGTCTTTCAGAGTGAAAGAGTAGGATGTCGTCTCATGAATCCTTCTCTCCAACTTCTTTTGGCGTAGTGTGTTTCCTCCCATTAGTTTGGTACATTTGTTAAAACTTTGGCATATTCAAAGGCAACTTTTTAATGTTAGCATAAGTCAAACCATAATTAATTTCGGCACACTTTTGAATATTTTTTTGAAATACTTCTTTCCCATAATTTGTAAAAAAAATGATGAGCAGCATATTTACTATGGTATTTCAGGGAATTTTCTTGTTCAATTTCCTGGCCAGAATGTTTTCGTAAATACTCCTCTTTGGTTGTCTTTGGCAATATTTTTTAAATTCTACTCTGCAGTGTGGATCTCTTAATCTCATATACCGCAGCAGCTCTTCTTTCAGAATAAATGTTACTAAAAATACTAAGTATGGCCGCTCTGATGTTCGATTCGTCCAAATTTGCTCTGTCCGTTTTTATTTCTCGTTTTCGTGGCATCTGAAAATACAAATGCGGCACATTCGGCCGCCGGCTGATTGTGCCCCCTTGTATGGTAGCCGAATGTTTCCACACTGCATGCTTAATATAAAATTTTGTCAAAGTTAATTTATGTTAAGGTTATATCTTCCAACTTTTGTTTAGTTTAACATACCTCACACTAAGCTCAGCGGCAGTGCAATAAAGGCGGCAGTCGAAGAAAGGTTGAGACGTTGCCCTCTGCTAAACAGTCAATTGATTGGAGAAAAGTTTAATATATTTATTTTTGCAGTATTTACAATTGATTAGTACTTATATCTAGCGAAAGGTTATAAAAAAAGACTAGAGTCGAGTGCCGATGCCTGCCTAATAGGCGGAGCGGGCTTTTCTGGCGGCAGAAGGTGGGGAATGCGGCTTTGCCTTGGACGTGGCCCTCCGGGGGGCGGCACGGAGCAATGGCCGGGTGCCGGGGACCATCTCGCGGGGCCGGCGTCCGGGCAGTGGCTCGGACTGCGGGAGGGGAGCTACGTGGGGCGGCCGTTTTTTGCCAACGGGGCTGCGATGGGGAGTGCTGGCGGCGCATGTGGACCTCCACAGAGCTTCTAGCTCATCCTCCTCGGCGTCCGTCAGGCGAATCTCGAGGTCCCAGGTGAGGATCAGCTCGCGGGGGGCTTGTCAGCTCGGCCGGCGGTGGAGGGTGAATGGCGCGTCCAGAATATGCTGCACCAGGGGGCTCTTCCGGGGGGGGGGGGTGTCGTCGATGGTGTAGCCTGGATCCGGGGTCGGTGGGCGCGTCGGAGTGGTGATTGGATCCTCGTGCGAACGCAAGTTCCACCGAGCGGTAGGGTGGAGCAGCTCCGGATACCGGGTGCGGGCGACCTGAGCCAGAGGAGAGTCCGGGGCGTCGTTGGGAACGGTCCGAACAGTTCCTGGAGGCGGCTGGTCCTATAAGCTAGAGCTGGTGTAGTTGCAAAAACCCAACTGGGCCGAGTCGAGGCTTACGCTGGTGACCGGGCGGGGGTGAAATGAATTTAGCCAATGCTGCAACTGAGCAAATTAATTTGCCATGGGATGACTATAGGTCCGAGTATTCCATTTCGGCAAGTGAGTGATTTCAGCATCTGAGAGTACCTATATAAGTGATTTTTATGTCACTCTCGTAGTTTTAGAAATATCTTTGTTGCCGGTTCCTGTATAGTAGCCCATGCCTCGATTAGCAAAATTCAGTGTTGTTAATTCTGTGAGCGTACACCGTACCGTTAATTTGGCAGTCTTCATATTATGCAGCTCGTTCTGGTCTTCATAATTTTCATAGAAAATTTAAAAAACTGTTGACCTAAATCCAAATTTAAACAACTCATTAGATTAGTTAAAAATTGCTAATTTTATAATGTTTTATTAAATTTACTGATGAATCTAACATAATTGGCGAAATGTATAATTACAATTTTTTTCAATTTAAAATTAAAATATGTTTACCACAAAATGATTTTAGTTTATAATAAAAAATCATGCTTATTTAATAACGTTGTGACTTAATAATCTCCTAAAATACTTATAAAAATACAATTTTCAATTAAGATTAATTTGAACAAAATTCCTATTGCAATCGTTTTTGTGCAATTAAAAATTCTAATTATTTATTCTGTATTTCCAGGCACAATAACTCTTCTTTTAATGCATTTTCCCTCTTCTGTCTTTCTTGTGCGGCTAAAAGCAGCAGGTGTTGTAAATTTAAATTTACCATCAACTGGTTGTGCTGCTGATTTTTCCGATTCTCCTCGTTTTCCAAAAATTTTTGCTGCAGTTCCAAATATTGTTGCTTCTGCTTAAGTTCTTGTACAGCTGTCTGGCTCTGCAAATTTGTTAATTCTGTTCGGGAATCCGTCAACAAATGATTTTTTTGTGTAAGGAATCTTTATTTATTTTCCTTTTTTTGGTGTGCTCAATAAGGATGTAAGCCTTTTCTCCTTTAATTGCTTGGGATTCCAGGTCTTCCATTTCCGTGATGAAAGCGAAGAAGCCTGAAAAGTTATAGTAATAATATTTATTTTTCTGTTGTCATGTACAGTATGTTCACATGAATGTAGTCGTCAGTGTAAAATAACAAACGACTTCCGGGATTGGACCGTGCCATGATTGAGATCGAAGAAGAGTTCTTCGATCTCAATCATGATACGGTCCAATCCCGGAAGTCGTGTGTTACTTAATGACAATGTCCGTGAAAGCCTCAGAAATCAGTGTAATATAATTTATAAAATTTATAAAACTTCATAATTTCATTTCACTATTATGTTGTTTACCTCTAGTAAAAACTCGTCTTAACTACATCTGCGACATAGTTATGCTCTTCTTCCATAAAAAGGGGTACTTCCTCTTCTTGGGAAAACAATTCACCTGTTGAGTTTTCGACCACGTATTCTGCAACTTGTGTGCTTAGTATCGATGGCTCCTCGTCCACTCTTTCAGATGAAGAACAAGTAGGAGCTGTAAAAATATTATTTTTGTTATTAGTAATTCAGTGTACATTTGAAAATTTAGTTTTACCCACCTGAAAACACATTATCGGAATCATTTTTAGTGGGCAGTCTTTCTACACCTAAGGAGATATAGCCCATTAATTTTTCTTCGTAATCCCTAAGCGGATTAGTTTCATTAGATCACCCTCCTGTTTTAAATCTCTAATTTATTTTGTCTAATTTGCTGTCTTAACAAAGCCGTTACCGCATCCATTTTGAGTGCGGTTATGAACCATTACCAAACCCGAAATAAACTTTTTTTCGATTGATGACATTGCACGAAATGGCAGTGTGAGTTTCAGGTTATAGCCAATGACACTAATGACAGGAAATTAACCGTAACATTTTCGGCAATTTTCCGTATTTCTGGCGGAGTGCAGGAAATTTCTGAATTCATTGTGAAACACTAATCCACACTAATTTTACAATTTCACGTGCGAACGCTTGCGAAAAATGACATTTATGGTGAGTCTACTTGATTCAAATTTAAAATTTTGTTTTAAATGTATGCTTTGCAATAAAACTGTTACCAACTGTTACAAAATTCCCGAAATTTTATTTGTAGTAAACCGGTATTTAACTTGCAAATTAGAAAACACTACATAAAAAACTCGTTTTATAAAACTTCCGAGCGCTCGTCCTTCACAGCACTCCTGCCTTCGGCAGTCGTGCTGCAAACTGGACTCGTGTCGAAATACAACTTTTATAAAACTCGTGTTTTAATATACTATTTCGACACTTTATTTTTTATATTTCTTTTAATGCCGTCGTATTTTAGACGCAGAACTTAGGCGCTCCTATTAAGATAACCTGTAACTGCGTTAAATTCTGTCGCTATGTGAATCCACGCCTGATTTTTATCCCTCCAGGTAGCGGCATCAGTGTGCTTATTTTCTATTATTTTGATATGCCGTATAGCGTATATCTACTAAAAATCTCACCTCCAATTGTGTGACATTTACAGCGCGCTATCCCTTCTTTTATTTCCATTTTTAAATATGACGGTATTTACGCAAAAACACAACCGTTCACCAAACTTTGGATTGAAACTGAAAGACGCCGACTCAAAAATGTATTTTATGGTTTTACGATCACATCTGGTGTGGAAGCATTGGAATTTATAGTTGGAGCAAAGATATTTCGGACGCCTCAGGCTACTACTTAAAGGTTAATGAGCATGGCAGGTGGGATTATGTTGTACATACGACAATCCCTTTGTAATAGTTCACAAGCAAATCCATATCCTTAAAATCGAAATGCGGCTACGGAAACGCAATGTTTGTGAGTGTTTAAAAACTTATTATTTTTATTTAACAACATTGTTAATAAAAAAAGATACAATCAAGAAAGACAAAATATTATAGAAAATATGTATATGCAACAAATAACTACAGTTTATTGATTGATATATACAAAAAACAACAATTATGAGTACAATATATAAATTAATTTTCGTTATCGCTATCACATGGCCAATCGTCACTATCGCTGTCTCTTGAATTAATAATTAATTCTGGAATATCAATAAATTTAAAAAATTGGTCTTCAATGCCAATCACATGCCGAACACAGTTTTTCCAGCTATTTACATGAATTTTATTAACTTCTTCTTTAATTATTTCTATCATTTTCTCACTAAACTTGGGGCATTGGTTACGTTTTCGAATGTGTGTTTTTAATTCTGCCCATATCATTTCTATAGGATTCATACAACAATGATATGGTGGCAATCTTAAAACTCTATGGCCTAGTTCTGTAGCTATGGTGTCTACTACATATTTTTTAGAGAACTTGTTAATGGACAACACTTCCAGTAATTGATTCTTATTGTAAGTTTCTTGAAAATACATGTTGTTCTTGTAAAGAAAATCTGTAATTTCTGCTTTAGTAGAATTACTATTTGGCACTTTTTCAGCAAGCCTTGAGTGATAACTGGCGTTGTCCATAACGATCACACTATTAGGTGGCAAATTTGGTAACAGCTTATTTGAAAACCACGACTCAAACACATCTGAATTCATGTCTTCATGGTAGTCCAATCGACAGTCTCTTATATTTTTCGCAGATAATAGGAGACCATCGTTCACCCATCCCATCTCAGAGCCTACATGTAAAATTATAATACGTTTTCCTCTTGAAGGTGGAATGTCTAATTGGCATTTCCGAGAATTATCTGTCCATCCTTTTTGAACCACATCATGTGTGTCATACCAAGTTTCATCCAAGTAAAATATCGGTCTCTGTTCTTCCCGAAACTTTTTTATCTGTTGTAAGTATTCGCATCGCCATTTTCTAATCCGCGGAGATTCCATTATTTGTTGTCTTTTATCTATCTTCTTATAGCATATTTTTTAGCGATGTCCTTAATGTCGTCATTGAACAATTTATACCCATGTCACCAATGATCGTATCATGAATAGTTTTAATTGTTGGCACCACATTAGTTTTATACATGTCATAAACTACGCCGCGTATTGCATGTTCATTAGGCTTTGTTAATATTTTGTGACACCCATAATCAGAACGCCGTTTACGTGGCAGCGCTTGATTTTTCGCAATTTGAAAAACCGTACTTTTTGGCACTTTAGTTAAAAACGCAGTTCTTCTCACAACATTGCTTTCTCCTTCAGAAATTAGTGCGTTGTATACATTCAAGACTATGTTTTTCGCATCGTCGGATAAGAAATGCATTGATCGCTGGCTTGGTCTCTCTCCCGCATCATCAACTTCTTCTAACTCATCACATGGAGCAGCGACTTCTTCAACTTCATCCTCAATTTCATTAGTATCCCATGGTCTCCACATATTCCACAAAATACAACACAACACAAATACTAGATGATAATTAACGTGCGTCAAAGTATAACAGCAACGTTATTATTAAATTTGGGAAGTAAAGACAAGTCAAGTGATTTATATAATTTATCTTTCATTCTAATTACTGGAAGGGATGTAGTTGTAAATACATACTTTAATGCCAATATGACGCGACGAAACATTAAATGTCGATTTATCTTATCTAGGAATGTCATTTGAGCAAAAATAATTTATTCCTCAATCAGGGCATAATCGCATAATGTGTTTATTTACCTAGTAAAATTAATTTTGTCATTCAATATTATTAGATAATTAAATATAAATTAAGTAGAAACTTCACTACAAAACGAAATAAATACCACCTTGGAAATATTCCCACCTTTGCGTATACCTGGCACGACTTAAGCGGACTAACAATAGTAAACTCATTTGCGGTTTAACTTTTAAAGCTCGCTCTGTCCGAAGTATCTTTGCGTCTACTATACCACGGTAGGCACGTACATAGCCCAATTTTATAATTCCCGCTAAGAGTTTGAGTTGCAGTAAGCAGATAAGCACTATCTGCATCCTTCTCTTACCCATAGTAGATGTGTAATAGTCAACTCTGTCTAATGGACTGGAATGAAGTGGTCTCATAGAAATTTTAGTGAGTTTTGGTGCCAACATAACAGAAGTCATATCTCTGTACTTTATTGGGCAAAGACGCGCGCGAGACATTCGTCGAATAAGACCACCTAATAAGTTTATTTGCCAAGTAACTATTGGGCACTTTAGTAGGGGGTGGAAAGACCGGCCCTAACAAAATATATGTTACCATGGTAACTAGTACCCATCCAGCTAATGTGATTACTTATTTTAAAATTATTTCTTAAATTTTAAAACTTATTTATATAATTAATTGTAGGCATTGAAAAACATTTTATATCCCACCCGTGAATAAAGAGATTTTATCCATTCGGGGAAATTATTTCACACGGTTTTGCCTCGTAAGCTAGTTTTCCCCTTATGGATAAAATGCCTCTTCACTTGCACCATACATAACTATTATACGCAGCATAAAATATGTTTGCATGTAGTTTTTCACAAGTAATGAACAGCGCCTGAGTTGTATGAATGGTTAAAAATAAGGAATAACAGCATGCAATTTCTATTTTAGCTTAATAACCACTCTAATTGGAAATACATACTTGTAATATTCATTGTGGGTTTTTTCGGCATGGCCCATAGAATGAGCAAATTGTTCGGTCACTTCTCGGTTTATATTTAAAATCTGCATCACAGTGGAGATTTGTTTTTGTAATTTATTTGATATGCGTTTGAAATGTTGCAATTTTGCTTTATTAGCAAATTTTCTAATCGCTACATCACCTCTATCTCAACGGACGGTGTTAGGATGTGCAAACAAATAAGGGTTGTTTTGTGGTACTACATCTGTCTCTTGTCGAACACTACTAATGACATTCATAAAGTCTTACAGATTTAGAGGAAATAATTTTACTATGGGTTTACTACCCTTCCCCCCGGTGACAATTCTTTTGTAATGCTTTGGTAACTCCTTCTCCAACTCAAGACAACGAATTCAGAAATTCTTCCTGATGAAAAGTTGTTGAGGTAAACACTCAATCAACTGTATGGCTGTTTGTGGTCCAGATCTAAAATTCTACTATGTTAGTGCCAACTGGCCCGGTAGTGTTCACGACGCACGGGTACTGCGAAGCAGTTCTTTATTTCGCAGAATGGAAAATGGTTGAAGACCTCATCCCTTATCCGCTGAAGCAATGGTTGATTCCACCAACATATGAAAATCCATTAAATGCAGCTCAGAATAGTTTTAACAGGGCACATAAAGGAACAAAAAGATTAATTGAAAATGCATTCGGCATTTTAAAAGAAAAATTTCCTTGTTTGAATCATCTACGCGTCGATCCTGTATTTGCAGCAAATATATTTAAATGTTGTACGACTCGATGTAATATCTCAAAAAATGATGACGAAGCCGAAGATTTCGCAGTACAAGATGCAGAAAATTATGAAAATTTCGAAGATGATGCACCTGATGTCGGGGCCCAAGCTCGATTACAAGAACTCATCAATTTTTTTGGGCGAAATTAACTTTATTGTAGTCAGAAGATGAACATAAAATAAACATTTTACTATTACAAATTTTGATAGGACCTGCCATTTTTAATTACATATTTTAGTTGTGGTAACGTTGCCGTAAACTCGGACATGGGCAGTTTACGTTCTTGTTCTAATTATAGAATTTCAAGTTTAGCTCTATAATTCTTCAATTTCAGATATTCGACTTGCAATGTGAGCTTTTCTTGTTTTCTAGCAGATACATTGTCTGTAGAGACATTGTTTCCGGTAACTTGTTTTCGTTTTCCTGCAGACAAACACATTTTATTTAGTTATATGTTATATGTGGTACATTTTAGTAAAATTGAATATTTTTTTGTGGAATTCAGTATTCTCATTTATTTACAGGCAATGAGGAGTTTCTAAAAATGTTTATTGAGCCTAATTTAAGTAATAAACTAAAAATATACTGTCCATGTTGCTTAAATAAACGAATAGGTATTCCAATTATAGGTCTATTTGGGATCAGTAAACCATATTCTAAACTCGGGTCTACTACACTTCGCCGCGGCCGTTTCGCCGCGAGACGTTTCGCCGCTGCCATTTCGCCGCCGGATCTTTCGCCGCTGGCCGTTACGCCGCTGGCCGTTACGCCGCTGCTGTTTCGCCGCCGCCACCTCGCCGCGGACGTCTCGCCGCCACCTTTTAATTTATTTTTTGAATACTAAAGGCGCTAAAAGCAAAGACACGCTTGTATACTTGAAAAACTGTTCTATGAAACTGTTTTATAATTTGAAATAATTTCAGCTGTCTGGTATGCACCAAAGTTCGAAACTGCATAGTTCGACAATTTTTAATTATTGTTTTGGATACATAATGAAAAATTAAATTATATGTTATGAATAAAGCCAAATGAAGAAATTTAAGGCAGACCCGATTGTAGAGCAATAATTTTTTCTTAAAAAAAACTAGTTGCATAATAATAACGTCTTTAATTGTTTTTCTATAAAGATTATTACATTAAATCAAGTTACATTAAATGATTAAACTAAATTACAATCAATTAAATTACATATCGTAATTATGCGCTATACCGCGGAGATATGTCAGAATGTCACGATTTTGATAGTCTTGAACAATATTTAAAATCCGTTCATCAGCTGCGCGATATTTCCGTAATTTAACATTCGGCGGATGTCCAGCCACCAAGTGTTCATAGTAGACTTTTCTGCCTTTTTGGACTTTTCTAATTCCATCAATGAACTTCCATATCGTGGGATGTACCATACTTAATTCGCACTGGATTCGACGATGACTTGCTTCCGCAAAATTATTCGTTCAATGTTCCCCATTTGGAACCCTGTTATATACAGACCATATTTCTGATTTAAATAGGGGCCTTCGTCTTCCATTTCCGCGACGGTTTAGTCGTCCCACATAATTGTCCTCCAGCCATCCCAAGAGTGGTTGCAATACTTCTAGTACAGTAAAATTGTCGTTTTACCTTAAAAAAATTGGCCGCGGCGATTCCTCTTGCCCAGTGGTTTAGGGTCATTAGACAAGAGTAAAACCAAAAAGGCGTCACCACACCCCTTGCCAAACAGCCGCCATCTTGATAACAATTGAATTTGTTTTTTCTCGCGATCCATTGGTCGCACAGAAAAAGTTATTGAACAAAAAATATTGGAAATAAAATTCTACACATTTTTGAGCCTTCCCGTGATACCGAGAAGTTAGTATTTAAAACGGTAGAGGGCAACAAAGTTACCAAAAATCTGTTTCCGCCATTCTAGCGCTGTGGGGGTGATTTTTTCCGAAAATTGTGAAAGTGAAAGTTGTAGTGCTTGAAAAAATATACAGGAATCTCTTTTAATTTAAATAGTCTCCGAGTGACAGCCCTTCAAAGTCCGCGCAGCGCGGAGAAGTGGAGAGATGTAAATTATTTATATCCCGCACTTATTATAAATAACGAGATGCCATGTCTGCCATTTGGTTAACATAAAGAAAACCATTATCGCTCGTACTATTATCCATTTTTAATCAGAATACAATCACGAAACAGCACTCGCAATCGTATTCACGGATTTTTTCCAGGAATTTTTCACATTGCGTTTATAACAAGTTGTGAGCTCTTTTTTCAATGAAAGTTTTAGCAACATTTCTATCATGGTCGATAATAACTCGGTTGTGTCCGAGAAAGAAAACGTGTCTGAGTAGACTACAATATGTCTTAGAGTTAATGCAAAAAGAAATGACTTTCAATATACGAGCCCAGAATAAAATCATTCGGCACAGTTAAGATTTTTCCGGTATCTTTATTTTGTACTCACAAAAGAAAATCTTCTTGGTCAATATTCTTACATCGTAATTGTAGACGTTTTTAGCAGTATTATAACAGCGTTACCAATAACAAATTACAAAAAGTAGACGGGAAACACTAACTTTAATAAATATTATACACCAAGTGAATTAAACATATGTTTATTCGCGAAAAGATGTTAAGCTCACGAGCACGTAGTGCGAGTGAGATCATATCTTTGAGTTAATAAATGTTTAATTCAAGTGCGTATATATGTTTTTATTCAATTTTGACGAAATTTTGAATAAAACATTTAAGAAATATTCAAACTAAGATATAAATTTGCCCATTCATCGTCGATTTGATCTAAATTTTAGTAATTATATATTACACACTACAAAGATAAAGAACAATTGAATGTAAATATTTGTAGATAATAAAATTATGTTGTTCTTCATTGAAACTTTTTTAATTCTTTAGCGAATTAAACTTTTTTAATTCTCTAGTGAATTAAAACACTTTTATTTCAATTGTGAATCATAAGCTGTTTATGAAGGTTATGGAGTTAATAATGTCACTTTAAACCGTCAAAATTGAATAAAATAAATAGACCTATCCAGTTAGTGCAAGCGAGGAAGATAAATACGCCGCAATATTTGAGGAATGAGACAAGAAATCGGCGCGCAGTACGTTCTGCGCATTCTTGTGGCAATACCGGCCGGACTGTAATCGTGAATTCATTCTGTTCAGTGTTGGCAAGTGTTAGTTTTGCAATATTATTGTGCAAACTGTTAGTTGAATTTTATAGAATGTGGGGAAAAAGTTTAAACGGGTTTAAAGAATTTAACTTTGAAGTAGCTGCATCATTTCTTAAAGAAAAAGGGTGGACCTCTAGACAAAAGTGCAAAGGTTATAAGTTTTTCGTAGAAGGCTATATACACGAAATATGGACCGAAGATTTTACAATCAAGGGAAGATGTTACAAAAGCCAAAAAAAGAATGATAAGCCGCATCAAATGTACATGCTTTTTGAACAAACACCAACCCTAAATCTTCGACAAGTTCATTGCACTTGTGAAGCCGGGTACGTTTTATTTTTATGTTTTATTATTTTTGCTTAAATGTAAGTAGGTACTTATTTAAATTCAGATTATTTTCAGAAATTCGCAGTCTTGTAGTCACGTCGTTGGCTTCGCATATTTATTGCAAGATCTTGTTCTAAGACAACTCAACGTGGTTCCAGATGATAATATATCATGTACATCAGAACCTATGGTATGGAACAAACCACGAGGAAAGAAAATTGAAGCTGAAAAAGTCTCAGAAGCAATATTCCAAAAACCAACAAATATTACGAGAAAGAAAAAGCCTGTACAGTCAACTTTATTTGATTCAAGAACATCGTCGGTAAAAAAAGTGACGAATTCGGAGATACAGGTAGTTAAAGAAAAATTGAACCTAATTGATGAAAGAATTCCTTTTGCATATATATTACGTCAAAATCAAGAAGCAGAAGCAAAACTTTTGAATGGTAAGTATGTATAAAAAATTCAGTTTTTCAGGACAAGTAAAACACATTCGTCTTTGTTTTAGAAATTGAAGTACCTCTAGGTTCAACGTTACACCATCAACTAGACACAACTTATCCAAAAGAAATCAACAATCATGGTCTACAATTACCTCTATTAGATTCGGAAATACAAAACATTTTTTTATGTATTCCACCAATACAAATAAGTAAATTTTCTGAAATGACTTTTAAAACTGCCAGTGAAATTGAACAAAATACTCAAAGACAAGCTGATTGTTCTTTGTGGCATTCCGAAAGAAAAAAAAGATTTACTGCGTCTAAATTTGGAACACTTTTTAAAAGGAAAAAGGCCATCGACGAAAAGTTCTTGCGTTCCATTATGAAGGGTTTAGATATAAGCATGTTGCCACATGTGAGACATGGAAGACAATTTGAAGGTGTTGCAAAAATGAAATATACTACATTAACAGGCAGACAAGTTTTTGATTGCGGCTTGATAATTCATCCGTATGGATCACACATAGCTGCTTCTCCTGATGGAATAGTTTTTGATCAAACCTGCGGTTATGGTGTCTTGGAAACAAAATGTCCAAGTGGAAAAAGATACAAAAGTTTAAATGAAGCATGCAAAGTCGCTGCATTTTGCTTAAAATCAAATCAAGCAGGCGAAATAAAACTTAAAAGATCGCACGATTACTTTTACCAAATCCAAGGGCAAATGTTAATTTCTGGAACAAGATGGTGCGATTTTGTTGTATATTTTAGTGATTCGGATGAACTGTAGAACGCATCGATCTTGATATAGAACTTTCCACAATTATGTATACGAAATTAACGGAAATGTATATACAACATGTTGTACCTATTTATAATGCTATAATCAATCAATAAAAAAAGTATACCAGTTATATGAATACTATATTTTCGGTTTTATAGTTACATTTGTTTAAAAATATAATTCATTTTTTTATTAGAGGATATCTAAAGTTAGTCAAGAGGCAGCATACTGTATAAATTTGATTTATACTTCCTAATAGAGATATGTGAATATTATTAGATAGTATCTTGTACTTTTTTATTCTATTTATTGCCCGTTCTACATGAATTCGTTCTTTAGCTATCTTTCTGGTCTTCATTACTTCTTCAGGAGTGAACTGCAAACCAGAAATTCGGAAAGTGGGTATATTTAAATTAATATTAATATCCTCAAATAAAGAAGCTACGTTAAAACCCTTGTCTGCTAGTATTATATCTCCTTCAAGCAGCTCCCCTTTCTCCATTTTATCTTTAACAACTGAGAAATAACCACTATCAATAATTATTTTTTGATCTGATATACAACCTGTGAAAAGTGCGGAAACGAAAATAATTGCACCATTAGGGTCAATCATAAGAAGTGATTTCAAAGTTGTTGCTCCTTTATACTTAGAATAACACTGACTTTGTCTAACCATAGAAGATGGCGTTTCAATGGAAAATTCTGTACAATCAATGCTTCCTATTACATTGGGATATTTTTGTTTAAATTGTGCTGCTGTATTTTCCAGCAGAATATCTCGATGGGGCCATATGTTTAAACTACCCAATCTTAAATACATAAAATTTATCCAGCTTAAAAAAATCTTTGCTGCTGTCGATTTCGACACACCAAATATATCAGCTAATATTTCATAATCAAGGGCTTTCCTTAACTTTATTAGTGTTAAAAAAAATTGATTTATTGCTGACAACTTCCTTCCATTTCTTTTTACTGTAGGTTCGACCTCTGCATATAACAGGACATCACTTGAATCCTCTGTGGGCAGTATAAATTGAAATGCTATAACAAATATTTCAAATGTTTGCATACCAGTATAATACAGTATCTTTTCATCACGATCGCGAAAATTGTCAATAGAAAACATAGGTCGGCAAATTGGTTTATTAGTTTTGTCTTGTATTACTTCGCAAGCCTTTTGAAGTGCATCATTAGATTGCTTTAACTGGATTATTTGTTGATTGAATGTATCAATCTGCGATTTTAAATACTGATTTTCAATTAGTATTTCTGCTGTTGGCGAAAGCAGGTTACTTTTTAATTCTGAATTAGTGTCTTTTATAATCACTTCATTCTCTGATGTAGGATGTTCATTCGATGAAGATGGTAAAGTTTCTTGTGGGACTGCAAGTTTTCTTTTGGAATATTTGGGATCGCGTTTAGAGGTTTTATTTGTCCATGTAAATACAGAAGGTACTACATTTTTTCGTAATTTTAACACATTACCAGCGTACCAATATTCGGTTGATAAGAAATGTTCGGAACACACCTGTAGTAGGTAATAGTAAGTACTTTTATTTATAAATACGTATGCTACTACTAACCTTTGTATGTGCGTTAATAACAAATGGATTGGGATTTTTGACTGTTTTTCTAACATCGCGACGTACAGCGTGTAACCATTGTTTACGCAATATTTTGCATTTAGGGAATGAATGAAATGACAAATTGCATCCCTTGTTTGCTCGATTTGAGCAATTTGGTACACAACAAGCATGAACCATACTAAAAAATAATCGTAGTTACAACGTACGAGACAATAAAGATGTTACTGCGCGCTTGCATCGGACACTACGAAGCTAAATGCAGCCACAACAATGCGCGCGCACTATAGTGTGTGACGTTCCCGCTGCATCTCGCCAGGATGCGTGTATTACCGATTCATTTCATTTGGCCCAAACGATCAAAATATAATTTCGTTCACCGTAACATGTTTTAGTTGAAGTGAAACAAGCTGTCCGTTGTTTAATAACATATAGACAGTCGGGTGTCTGTATTATTTTTGCACAAATGGCACGTGGTAAATCAATTGTCAATTTTTTGAATTTTGGTCATTCCTGTGGCAAAATTTACAAACAATTGCAATTATCATATGATATAATAAATATTACACCAGCAAATTTAAGAGCTTTACGGATCTGAGCCAAATGATATCATTCTGGGCTCATATACTCCTTTCCCATCATTTTCATTTCTTTTGCCTATACCAATTTCTCGGTATCGCGGCAATGACCAAAAATGCGTAGAATTTTTGTAGGTTGTAAAAACCTATTCACATTGAAACTACTTGAGTGACGTGGCGATTTTATCTCACAAAAGAGAAATGGTTACTTCGCTGCCCCGGAATATATAGTACATTTCCCACGCTGCGCGGACTTTGAAGGGCTGTCACTCGGAGACTATTTAAATCAATCCTATTATTAAAAGAGATTCGTGCATATTTTTTCAAGCACTACAACTTTCGCATTTGCAATTTTCGGAAAAAACTACCTCCACAGAACTAGAATGGCGGAAACAAATTTTTGGTAACTTTGTTGCCCTCTACCGTTTGAAATATCAACTTCTCGGTATCCCGGCACTGATCAAAAATGTGTAGAATTTTATTTACCATATTTTTGTTCAATAACTTTTTCTGTGCGACTAATGGATCTCCAGAAAAAACAAATTCAATTGTTATCAAGATGGCGGCTGTTTGGCAAGGAGTGGGGTGACGCCTTTTTGGTTTTACACTTGTCTAATGACCCTAAACCACTGGGCAAGAGGAATCGCCGCGGCCAATTTTTTTAAGGTGACGGGGTATTTTCCGACAATTTTACTGTACTATTCTGGCAATTCTTCTGCTAAAGCATCAATTGCTTCTTCTAAGTTTATTATTGGAACAAATGCAAGTGCAGTAACCATTCTAGCTTTAAGGGCAAATTCTGCATTGTTATTGTATTCATTGATTAAATGCAGGTCTCCCAAACGTTTTCTCATGTTTTTATTTAAGTGGAATAAGCAACCATTTACTCTAGCGTTCGGAAAAGTGCTTGCTACACTATTAATAATTGCTATTTCAAAATCGCACGAAACTGTTTCTGGGTTGAGGTCTGCTTGAGCTGCTTTTAAAAGTTCGAAGAATGGTTCGTAGGTTCTTTGTTGCTTGTTTGGTAGTAATCCATACACCACTGGATGTACTCCACCTAATTTTTCTGCAGAAACTGTAAATATTTGAGCAAACAAGGGGGGCGCTATGCTAAATGTCCCATCAACAAACCAAACTTTTGATTCCTTTAAAACTTCCAAATTATGTGGAGTTCCAAACACCAGAATACGGTTTGCGCCAGGACCGCTGTCTAAGATTAGAAAATTTACACTTTGCCCTGGCTGGCTCTTATAAACCGCGTATTTTTGCGGCAAAATCAATTCTTCTAGAGATGCTGGACATGCAGAGGCGGCATGTACTTGTTTTCGCTCTCTGCTGATGACCTTCCTTAGTGCTGCAGAACTCGGAAGTGAAGCCTCGGCAGATTCTGGCAAACCAATTATGCATTCGTTGATCACTTGAACAGGAGACTCCACTATATCTCTTGCACATAATTCAACAACTGCTGCTCAGCAACATCCTGAATGCTAACGCTTGGAAGACATCTACTTTCTTTGAGAGCATGAAACGTTGCAGTAAAAAGAGTTGGCATTGTACTCCGATGTCGGTAATAAACCTGCATATGTGCTGATTTTCAGGTATGCCGATCAAAGATGAGATGAAGAATAACAATTTGTTTCCTTTATTATAGCGACATTTTGAAGATTGCCTAAAAAATACAGAAAATCGTGAGCTCCCCAAGTTTGGAATCTACTTGGTTCGACCTGCAAAACACTACTTTCCGGTCTCGTAACGTAAATTACTATTAAGATTAATTTAGTTTGAAATGTGTATAGCTTAATACTGCCGTCATAAGCAAGAAGGCGGTATCTACAAAAAAAATCGAAATTTTGTTACTTATAATCTGTCATAAGCAAAATGCAAAAGTGAAAAGCAGTATCTGCGTGTAGAAGCCGTCTTCTTTTTTTGTTTTGTTAGATACCGCCTTTATTGTCTGTTTTCGTGGTCGCAAATGTTCAGATACGGCCAACTGCCGTTTCATTAAATTAATAGTATCATGTCTTCCATTATACATTGTCAAGTAGATGCCGCTTTTTCAATCTGTATTTAGTGTTCGGTCGATTGTTGCAATTTAAAGTCAAAAGGCGGTATCTACATTTTTTCGCTACAATTTCTTTATTTTTGATATAAATGGTGAATATTGTTTCTTTTTATATAAAACACAACTAAATTCATACTTATAATACAAAAAATCCACGGTTATGTACTACATGGTGATGAAATATCAATAAGTTACGTTTCGCCATTTATCACAAAACGCGTTTTTTGTAGATACCGCCTTCTTGCTTATGATGGCAGAATGAGTAGTTACTGAGAATAGGACACATGTTCATATGAACTTTTTTGCTTGAAATGATCTCAAGAACATGCTCCTTAAGTGCAGGGGTAACTGTATATACAGTGTGTCTCACCGACTATGAGACATAGCAAAATTAACATTGGAAAAGTATATAAGGGTCAACTAGGGCTATGATCTATGGATGCTGTTTAATTAGGCAAAACAAAAGAAAATATTAATTTTGTCAAATACCTAATCAAACTTATTTGAGCTATTTAAGCAAATTTGTTTAGAATAATAAAATCAAACAATTTTAAAGTTATCCACGTAGTTGATCATTTATAATAAGTGATACATTTACCTACAATGAATGTTTACACTACAGACGAAAAAATCCAAATAGTTTCTTGGAATTTAGCCGGTAACAGCTTGAGAAGAATTTCAGATCTTGTTAGTGTACTACAATGATCGGCCAATTCATTCCAAGGACACAGTAGCGCGAATTGTAAAACCATTCCGAGAGACTGGATGTGTCAAAAATTTATAGCTCGCGACGACATGCAAATTTAGATTTCCTTAAAGACTATTACTGAAGCATATTTTAATATGACGCCTCAAATGTTAAATAAAGTCTCTCGCGAGCCACGTACGCGAATAGTCGTGCTACTACTGCTTAGTGCTTAATATTTAACAGTAATTACAATAACGTTACATAGTTAGTAAATAATAAAATATTACCTTCAACTAGTGAGTGCATTATCAAGCCAGCTGGCCGCGGCCGGGTCAACCGACCGTGGTCCACTCAAAACCCACAGTTCGTGATAATCGCGGAAAAACATGCTTAACTCTACGATAAAACAACCAACGTTAATATATAAAAGAAATTCTGTTCCTCTAGAAGATACCAATCAACTCACGAATAATGCGGATATGGATACAAGTGCCAATCAGCCATCAAATTCGGATGCCAAACGGAAGTCAGATCAAATATCGCCAACAATTCATAACGACGTGCAAAAAAGGTATATGTGGGATTCAGATTACCTACTAACACAAAATAAATACTATCTCCCCAATGAAATCGGAAAAAAAATCGAGGGCGAAAGCCCCTCACAATCAACACAACTAACAAACACACCAAAAATAAAAATACAACCAATTTTTCTTCATAATGCTGATAAAGTAAAATATACAGAAGTAACTAACGATATTAAAAAGACAGTCGCTAATAATTTCACAACTTCTTTTAATGGAAACATCCTTCGCATAAACCTCACTAATGAGGATGATTATCGAAATCTCACTAAATTCTATACAAATAATGATATAAAGTACCACACCTTCCAAAATCCAAATAATAAACCAATTTCAGTGGTAATTAAAAATGTACCACTGTCCTTGACAACGGAAGAAATTCAGAATGAGTTAAAAAACTATCCTATAATTAAAATAACTCGTCTTTTAAACAAAGATAAAAAACCTTCACCCATTTGCGCAGTTGATCTTACTAACAACGACGAAGCAAAAGAAATCTACAAGTTAGATAAACTCTTTTATTCTATTGTCAAAGTAGAAACGCGAAAAAAAACAACAGATCTCCCCCAGTGCCACAGATGTCAGCGTTTTGGCCATACGAAGAATTACTGCCATCTTACCCCTAGGTGCGTTAAATGCCCGGGCAACCATCTCACAAGCGAATGTCAAAAACGCCTCAATGATCCACCAATCTGCGTAAACTGTAACGAGCACCACCCAGCCAACTACAGGGGGTGTAAAAGCTATAACCAACAGCGAAACATCCTAGCACGTAGCCAAACCCCCAGTAACAGATACAACAGCAGGAATACACCCAGCGCGACAACAAACCCAAACCATAGCTATTCTTACATACTTAAAAATTCTTCAAAAGAACCAACTTCAAATCAACAACAAAACTCAACAATAAACGCTACAGACTCACCCATAATAAATAACCTCATAAAAATCCTTCTTGATTTTATAACTCCCCTCCTTCCTCAAATTAAAACATTTTTAATCAACACAATACTTCCTAACATTATCAATGGCCCATAAAATACTACAAAACTTAACAATCCTAAACTGGAATGCGAACGGAATAACAAATCAACGCTCAATTTTTATTGCATTTCTAGCCAGATACAGCATTGATATCGCATGCATATCAGAAACTCATCTTACTGAAAATGATGTTTTTAAAATACCTGGATACTACATTTACAGAAGGGACAGAAATGCTAGAGTAGCTTCGGGGGGAGTCGCAGTACTAGTTAAAAGACAAATTACCCATCACCCACTAATCATGGAGAAGACCACAATAGAAACGACTGCAGTAAAAATCACGCTGTGTAATAACAACCAGGTGACCATAATCAGTGCATATAAGCAACCCAATAAAAAACTTACAGACGACGACATACAAATTCTTTTAAATACCAATGAGCCCACCCTCGTGATTGGAGATCTCAACAGTAAAAACACTGCTTGGGGCTGCAGAACCACCAATCCTGCAGGAGCTCAACTCCTTAATTACTCGGCCTCGTACAATTTCCAAGTGTTAGCCCCTACCGAACACACATACTATCCCTACCGAGCGGATCACCAGCCGGACATCCTTGATATAATCCTACAAAAATGCTTTACCAAACAAATACACCAAACACCCATCGAAGAACTCGACTCCGATCACCTACCCGTGGTGATAACGTTTCTGAGCGCTCCACACCGCAACCCTCCTAACCCCAAGTTAATAAACGGCGTTGTCAACTGGAAAAACTTTCAAGCACATCTTGATCAAAATATCAAACACCCGCTTAATCTTGAAACCAGAAAAGACATTGATCAGGCAGTTGATGACTATACTAGCAGTATACAAAACAGCATCCAGCAGACAACTCAAACCAATCATAGGAAAATACCAGCAACGTACAACATACCGCCAAATTACATCATTGAGCTAATAAAACAAAAAAGCAAAGTACGGCGTGATTGGCAAAGAACTCGAAACCCGACAACCAAAAACGTCTTGAATAATCTAGCACACCGAATCAAAAGAGAACTTGAAAACTACAAAATTCTAACATATCAAAGGTATATCGAGGATTTAGAACCTGGAGATCCAGGTATGTGGAAAGCCACGAGAAGAGTTCTAAAGGAACCTCAGCAAATACCCCCAATTACAACCAACAACACAACTTATTATACGGATGAGGACAAATCTGCGCTATTCGCTAATCACCTAGCACAAACATTTACTCCCACAATCGGTAACAACTATGCTTTCACTAACTCGATCCTAAACTACACTGAATCACATCTCCCAATTCCTGACCGTATACAACCTACCTCCCCCAATGAAATCAAAGCAATCATTAACACCTTACCCAGAAGAAAGTCTCCGGGATGTGATCTTATCACCAATGAAATTCTGAAGCGACTTACAACGAAGGTACTCGCATTCCTGACGACACTGTTTAATGCTTGCCTCAGAAAGGGATACTTTCCAATAGCATGGAAGCATGCCATAGTTGTTATCTTTCCCAAGCCAGGAAAAGATAACAAAAACCCTAATAACTATCGACCAATAAGTCTTTTAAATACTCTCTCAAAAATACTTGAGCGAATAATCTACTCCAGACTAAATGACCAACTGCAAGAAGCAGCTATTCTTCCACCATTTCAGTTTGGGTTCAAAAGCGGACACTCGACCTGCCACCAGCTTCAACGGATAGTAGAAATAATCGAGACCGGGTACGAAAACAAGCAGTATACCACAGCTGTATTTTTGGATATCGCAAAGGCATTTGACAAAGTTTGGACTGAAGGTCTTAAATATAAATTGCTCCAACTGCCAATACCAAGCTACCTTAAAGCGATAATCCACTCATTTTTAGATAACAGGACCTTCGCTGTGCGAATCAACTCAACTGTCTCTGATAGCAAATCTATCAAAGCTGGAGTGCCCCAAGGGAGTGTTCTGGGACCAATATTATTTAATATATTTGTTAGAGATATTCCACTTACACGCGAAAACCTTGCTATGTATGCTGACGACACTGTGATCATATCGCAAAACTGGAACCTGAACGAGTCAATCTCTCAACTCCAATCAGCTGTCGACGAAGTAAACAACTGGCTAACTAAATGGAATATAACACTTAACCCAACGAAATGCGAAGCCAAAATATTCGCCCTTAGAAGGATTAAGGATCCTAATAACATTGTGATAAATGGTACGTGCATTCAATGGAATCCCAATAATGAAACAGTGAAATACTTAGGTGTACATTTAGACACGCGCTTATCGTGGAAATTTCACATTAATAAGAAGCTCAACTTGTGCTACGCCAGGCTAACAAAATTATATCCAATAATTAATCGAAAATCATCACTTAAAACTGACTGCTCCCTACTCCTTTATAAATCGCTAATTCGACCGTTAGCAACATATGCTTGCGTTATTTGGAGCAATGCCTCTAAATCCAACATCAACAAAGTACAAACACTGCAGAATAAAATCCTAAGGATATCAGTTGATGCCCCTTGGTACATCCGAAATACACAACTGCATTACGAGTTAAAAATTCCAACTATTGAAGAATATCTGAGGAAGACTACCAAAAAGTTCCTACTTAATATTAACAACTGTGAAGGTGCTGCCCACTACCGGCTAGGACACAAAAATATACACAGAAGATTGCAACGAAAACTTCCACAAGATCTATACGACAATAGTGAATACGAAGACAATTAATCCGCTAACACCCAAGAACATGAAATTCATCCTAGAGGACTACTTGATGCGTTAATTTGTGTATCTTATGATATGTGTTCTGTAAGACATGTAAACTTAATATCAGTGCCATGAATAACAATGCACTTTGTTGAACTGGCAATAAATAAACTAAAAAAAAAAAATAAAAAATGTTAAATAATGTACGTTGCAACTTTTACGACAGACTAAGTCACTGTTTAGTAGCGAATGGAAACACATTTGAGCATTTAATTAATTAGTTAAATCTGTTTTGTTATAAAATTCGTAAAACATATTTGTAATTTCTTTTCATTATTTTATTTTAAAAATAGTTTTTGGATATACCATTGTTTATCTTATTTTAAATTAACAATTTTTTCTTGAACAAAACCACAGAATACAAGACACAACTTTTTATTATAAAATACATTGTTTACAGTTATACATAAATTCTTAACCTCTCTCGTGTGTCCGTTTACTACACGTCAGGCACCCTGCTTAATTACAATAGCATACGTATTCAAGTAACATTTAAAAAAACATGTAAATTTGTTAGTAAACTAATCATTTCAGCAGTTACATAATTATTTTTCACAGAAATTTCTCATATTGCCTTCGATCATGTTCTAAATACATGTTAACCCTACGTTTTATCGTTAAACACATTGGCCAATATTCTTGGTGTGATGGTATTTACTGCAATCACAATAGCTCGTGTGTAGCGGAACATCTAATGGTGCATAATATGCAGCATTTTTTGCACACCTTTTTAACAAGACAGGATCTGTACAAAACGCCTACAAAAAATTAATGTACAATAATTTAATTATTAAAGAACACCATTGCATGTCAATTTACCTGTTTGAGCTGACAAATGTGTTAAAGATTTATTAGTTCTCGTGGTTATTCGATCTTAAATATCTTGCAAGATGTCTTCAGTGACCGCAGATTAAGTGGTGTCCCTCTACATTTGCCGTTACTACATGTTCTACGGAACGTGGCACTACGATGTTAGAGAACTGTTTTTCAAATTGTTGATAACAAGATTGAGATAAATATATCCAAACACAATTTTCATCACGTTCTCCAGAATAAAAATCAGCCTCTACGATAATCTTATTGCCTTCATCAGAGAAAACCATTTCTTCAGCTTAACCTAAAAGTAGCAAGGTCGTGCTACAATTATTAAAAAATAAAATATAGCAATATGAATTCTTTCCAAATAAATTCACCAAGTGTGGTGTTATTCTTGAAAATGGCTGATTTTAAATAAAATGTAAACAAATAAGGCGAAAGTTATCTCTTTTCTTTATTTATGGAAAGTTACACACGCAAATTTGACAGTGCCAAATTTACTGCGCGCGCATAAAAATGAGAAAGTAAGATTAGTGAACGAATTCTAGGCATACCAACAGACAGCAGTTTTGATAACAACAGGAATATTTTACAGTCTAATGAATATTAATAAAATTTGTATTGGGAAAATTTTAAAGTTACCCACAATTAGAAACGAAAGCACAGTTGTGACAACAAAATAATTTAATGATTGTTTCACTTCTGACCAATCACAATTGTCGATCCGGCCAAAGCAATAGTTGATCCTTACGTAAATTCCCAATGTTAATTTTGCTATATCTCATAGTCGGTGAGACACACTGTATAATATATTCTGAAATGGCAACTACTGAAAGGTTAAGTAATTCAACAAATTCTGGTTTCATTGCATCAATAATGTGTCAGTTAGGCGATCCCGGTTTGCTGTTGAATGATAGTTCTCTACAGGAGATAAGATTGAGATGACAAATTGCAATAAAATTGAGAATTAATTAAATTGCTCAATTTATTTAAAATAATGATAGTTAATAAAACATATTATTTTTAATATTAAGAACCAAAGTAAATACTTCCAATTAAGAAATGTGTTTGAATACTTTGTAAATAGTTGTCAAATATTATTACATCTTTTTGCATTTATTGTATCGTGGAAAAAAATTGGGCCAATAATTCGCCTTTGTGACATAGTTGCCCATACTCCAACTTTGAGCGGATGCAAACTGGTTTCAACATAAATGTGCAGTCTAAAAGTTAAGGACCATAAACCATTGACAATATTGAATCCGTTGTCCAAAATCATGTGGATACAGCTGTTGAACTACCGATACCTTTCACGAGTGCTTTCCATCAAGTTTCATACGAAATCCTGTACAAAGAACAATTTTAAGTTTTAGATTTGCTATTTAGGTACCTGGTTATATTCGTACGTTAAATACAAAAAATATCTCAGGGACCCCGTTGATAAGATATGGGGGTTCAAAGTGGGCAGATTGAAAATGACAAGCTGAACTATATTTTATAAATTTCTATATTCAAAATATTGCAAACCCAGTATAATCTTGTAAAAATAAATTTATTTTGCCAAAAGTTGCTAGAGTTTTTAAATACAATGTTTTAAATGTTTCAAAAATTATTAAAATATGAAATAAAATGAAGCTGGCAACATATCAGATTGATAATTTGCAAAAAGTATTGACCAAATGTGTTTTGTGCCAATGATTTAATGTCACTTTAATGTCAAAATTTAAAGATCATTTGTAATGTTTAGTAATAACGAATATTGTGACATGTACCTCATTCTTGGTGAATGCAATGGAAACTTAAGAAATGCTGCTCTAGAATATTCGTTGCGTTATCCCAATCGTCGTCATCCCGATAAAAATGTTTTTCAGCGGCTTGAGCAACGTATGCGGGAAACTGGTCGTGTTGAATTAAATTACAACCACCATGGGCGACCACGAACAACCAGGACTGCTCAATTAGAAGATCAAGTTGTTGCAGTCGTGGAAAATCAACCAGGTATGAGCAAACATGGAATCGCCCAAGAGCTTGGTATAAATTGCAGTTTAGTGCATAGAATTTTAAAAGGGGACAATTATCACACTTTTCATTATTCAAAAGTTCATGCTCTACAAGAAAACCACTTTCTGCAAAGAACGAATTTTAGCCAGTGGCTGCTACAGCAAATTGAAGCAGATGAAGATTTTACAAAAAAAGTATTATGGACGGAGGAAGCAGCTTTTACTTGAGGGGTACTTATTTAACAAGCACAACAATCATTACTGGGCAGTTGAAAACCCCAATGTATTTCGCATAAGAGGTTTCCAGCAACGGTTTGCGCTAAATATTTGGGCAGGCATATTAGGTACCTACATTATTGGACCATTCTTTTCACCCAATCACCCACAGCATATGTTTCTTATGGTTCTGATCCTGGCGGTTGAAAAAATTGTATATACACGGCAGGGCAGAACACCATTTTTCCCTCTGTGTATTTGTGCTCGGCATCGCCCTTGAGCTGCAAACTCACATCTTGGGAAAAATTATGCTTTTCTTTTTCTTATAATGTATTATTTTTTCACATTGCCATTGGTGACATTAAAAAAAGTGACTTTTTGATACTTTTCATAACTGCTCAAAATCATATTGAGTTTTAGAAATATCTTCCACCTTTGCTTCGTTGCCGGACTCTGTATTTATACAGTACAGTAAACATTGCGCTTCCATACTTTGACGAAAATTATTTAAAAAGATATTTTTGTCAACTACACGGAAAAATTGCATGTTCAACACATTGGAAAAGTGATTCTTCCATGCTCACGTAAAACTTTTACATTCGCTGGAAAACTTTCACTTTTCTTAACTTGTAGAACAATCTAACAAGAGGTCAATAAAAAAGCCAATTAGGGTAGGCTGTGATATGTGTTATACGTTTGGCAGTACTGAAGTGTATTGTCAGTCTATGTCAAATTCGAGATTAGTAGGTTAGGTTTTGTTTGTTGTTTGACACAGACTGACATAAAATATAACCTGCAAATCTCGAATTTGACATAGACTGACAATACACTTCAGTACTGCCAAACGTATAACATATATCACAGCCTACCCTAATTGGTTTTTTAATTGATCTCTTGTTACTATTAATTCACTAGCGATTTAAGAACAAGTCGCTAGCATATAAACATTATAAACAGTTACTTATGGTTGCTATTATAGAGATAATAATAATAATGCCAGTTTAAAATGACAAAGAAATAATAATTAATCAAGTGATTTAACAATAACAGTAACGGCGTAATCTCTAGCGTGCTTTTAAAACTTTCTTTAGTGCAACAAAAGTTATTACATTTGTCGTACATTTTAAATGCGGCATATGCCGCGGGTTTCAGCTAGTTCTATTTTATAATGTACACAGGGTGTCCTGCATTTCGACCGACCGACAAATTTTAACCATTCATGGACGAAAGCCAACATAAAAACATCCTATGAAAGACGACGCTGTCGAGACGATTTTTGATCAATAAATATCCTTACAAGGAGTGATGTCACGGAATCCAAATTTTTGCCAGATGCTTGTACACTCAAGGTACATAAGCGATGCACAATGGAAATATGGTAACGAGAATGAAAAATCCAGCATCGTCTTGTATTAATTTCTTAATTTTTTTATGCTTTACTAGCAACTTTGTTTCCGAAGGCGTTTTTTAAAACTTCATATAATAATGCTTAAATGTTGTCTTTTGGAAGTTTTTGTTTTCAGGCTCTGTTATCGTACTACTGCTTCTTGAAGTTTTTGTTTTTGAATGAGAATTCAATGTTGTTGACATCCATAAGAGGAACATCCTGTATACGTTGCCATTGAGTAATGAAAAATTAATTTAAAATGCCCCGAAATTGATATGTAGGTACAATGTAACAATATAAAAGGAGTAGGAGGCCCTAACTAATAAAATATTTAACATTACCAGAATTCCATATACGTATATGCATAATTACTTGTTATGCATTTTAATCTATGCACATTTTATGACAATATTTTTCGTTTAAAATTACAGACGTTCAATTTTACTTTAACTACAGTAGACATCGAGTATACCGACATCGGATATGGCGACATCTCGCATATAAGGGCGAAAATGTAAGGTCCCGGCCAGAGTTGATATTAGGTACCTACATTGAGGACGTATCGCTTATTACAACGAATATTGTGAACGAACTGATATAGCGACGGAAATCCGGGCTGACATTTGGTACAATTTATCGTATATAACAATTGGTGAAAAAATTGCAGACACCGTAAAGAAGCTTGATGACATGGTATTTCTGTATTCTGTTTAGTTGGTAATGCATCCTCGAATTGTGAACACATACAAAATCGTCAAAAGCAGAAGCCTTTACCGTCGAGTCAAATGTTTCTATAGCCACGGATATTGATGTTACTATAGTATACTATAAATATTTGGTTCTAAAAATTCGAATACAGATTTCTGGACAAATCGAATTAAGAGATTTTATTGTTACAATTTAATAACCCTTTTGTTATTTCTCGGATCGGAATGAGCGCAAAAATTAATAACTATTAATTATTGCGTTACGGTTTTTTCGGCCTAGACCGAAAAGTTGTTCCCGTACTGTTACCGTTTGTCGTCTTAGCAATAAGTACATTTCCATACTGTTATTTCTTGTCGTCTAGCAAAGACAATAACATACCGAAATCAAGTGTTCTATGGCCTGAAAACACGTCGGAAAAGCATCATTTTCTTCCGATTGGAGAAAAACGTAATTTCTTTCTATGTATAGCGTATTTGATTACAGCGACGCCGACGTACGGATATTGGAACCAAATTCTTCCAGTTTCTTGACCGTCATAACGATATCTACTGTGCTCGCATAGGGCATTCCGTTGTAAAATTGACAATATTTTTTGATTAAACGGTAGGTACAGTATTTACAAGCTCCGTAAGTTACCAAATTTAAACATTCCAATATTATAAAACGAAAAGCAAATTTTCAGAAAATTATATATAATTTCTATAAAATTAATTTAAATTCAGATTACAAAAAAGTGTCGAATTCTGTAAATACGCTAAAAAATACCCTCAATAATTATGAAACGAAAAGTTGAAACAATTATAACACGCGCCATACGACAATTTAAGAAATTCAACTTACATAAAATGAGAGTACAGGTTTAGGTCTATGTTCTACAGAAATTAAACAAAAAAGTGTGTTGATTTCCACTTATAAAGACATAGGACAGAATATCAATAAATTGGAAATATCCACATCCATTTCTTAATAAAAAATTGCTGCCATTTTCAAAAATTCGCAGGATCCTTATTTTTTTCTTTCCAAACTATAGCCATAAAATCGCTTAGAAAGGTATCATTCCCATTCTATCTTCCCGGTAGGGTAAAGTTACCAATATACTACGATAGAAAATCAATTAATTTCTTAAACTTGCAATAATTTGTATTAAAACAACGTACAAATTTTGAAAGTATTGACGCAATGGCAATATTTTGTTGTAGCTACGTAAAGTTTCACCTAATTAGAAAGTTTTTTCTTCATCTGTCAATAAGTTTAATGTAAAAAAAGTAAAAAAAAATATTCAAAATATATCATGCAAGTTATACTTTTTGCCAATGTAGAAGCTTTAAATTACGATTTTGTCAAAAGCGACAACTTTTTGTACAATTACTAATGTCAAAAGAGATTAAATAATGCAATTGTATACAATCAAAACAGAATGCGACATATATTTTATAATATTAAGGCATTCCATTGTATATAATAATGATTTTTAATTTGCTTGGCGTCATTTCTTCACAGCATTCAAACCGGCAAGCACACAAAGGTTTAGATTGCACAAAACTATACCTATTTAACTTTGAAGAAGTTTCTCTGAACATTTTGAAACTAATAAGGAAATTCACGGTACACGGGGAATTATTACATCTGTTACATGATAACTGCAGATTTTTTTAATAAAAAAGGAATCAAAGAACTACAGTTGCATAGGTGCAAAATTGAGAATACTGAAACTTGATCATAACCATGCCGCCTTACAGCCATTCTTTGGCTGTTCGCACTCCCTCTTGAACTATCTGTCCACATCTATTTATATTTGTCAATTTACTACACCAACAATGTGATAATGGCAAGATCAATTTAAAACCACGTTAATTGTTCATTTTCACCTCCACCGATCATAGATAACTGTCACTTAAAAGTTGGGGCGACAATAGTTTCTGTGTTGTATGCTTTCCGATTAGAATTTAAGATTTTCCTTGATCAACTAAACGCAACTTTATCTTCGGTCACAGCAACTTACAAAACTACAAATTTACATAGTTCGGATTTCATAATTTGAACCGGGGTTTATCCTCCGCATGCAGTGTACTTACTACCTATTTAGTTACGTGATAGGGATGTTAATGTAAATTTGATATAACCATTCATCTCCTTAATTCCGCTTACGTGCTAATAGACGAAGTAAAAATTGAATGTATTTTGCTTTTACTGATAATCAGTTGATGTGAGCAATTTTTTTACAATTTTGATATCTTCGTTCAACATTACTAACACAGAAAACATTAGTCCCCCTCATGTATACGATGGGAATTTATACTTATATGATTTATTTTACAAAATGCACTAAATGGCTGGAAGTTTTGGAAACATTTATCTCTTCTTGTGTGGTGTAACAACTGGCGAAAATGCAGCTTTCCCCTAACTATTCCCGACGTATTCCCTTTATTTCGTGGGCTACGTGGTGCAAATCAGTGACCGGCGAAGTGCGACACGCGTATCAATCAAACCATGCAGCGGAAACTAATCGTTTGTTGTATAAAAACACTTTCACTAAAATTTTCTTCACTGTTTTCTACACATTTCATACGCTGGAAGTACGCATTTATGTGCAACAGTTTTCAAAATTCTTCAATGCTGAAATTTATACGGCGCTTTCCCGCTTTGTTTAAATTATGTACTATTTGCTACTACAACATCGAAAAAAAAATATCCAAACGATAGAAATTCTTTCTCCCAGAAGATTCTCATATTCACTTTGTGTAATTTGTAATTAGAAATAAGTACACTCATCACCTCTTCATTTTCCGACACCATCTCTGACACGGTTTCGGGATACGTTTTTACACAAGGGGTATAAGATCGCACCACCGACACTAAGGAACTCCACCCGCTCCACAACTTATCCATGGATCACGACGAATACGGAAAATCTACCAGCCTTGTTTATAAATCAAAATGCGCACACTCAGTTGCGTGATAGTGTCGTGTCCGAAAAAACTATTCATATGATATTACAAACAAACTATTAGCGAATGGTCCCAGAATTATCCACTTTGAAGTTACAATTTTGTAATTTCATATAAAGAAATAAGTTATTAACAGTTTTAACTAAATTAAAAATTGGGTAAATAATTGCGAACCATTGTTGCTGACCAATTTAAATTGTTGCGTGTTGTGTCTGATATACTATTACATGGTTCTGAATCATCTTAATCGTAATACAATAATTATATAATTATTACAATAGTCCAACTTTGTTGTCAATAATCTTATTTAACATAGCATACATTTTTCAATTGCACGATATGTACCGAACAGAATGCTGAAACAGTACAAAATTGCTATCACGTACGTAACCGCTGTAATGATTGTCTAATTTTGTTAACCTCCTTAACAAACAACGTTCTGTAACGGATAGTTGATCATTAAAAATGCAAGTATAAATTGGCCTTGTCCCTAACCACATAAATGTGGATACTGTCACGACAAAGTGATAGCGTGATATCTACACTGAATTATTCGACACGCGACGGATGGCTCTTCAGGTTCGATCTCTGCTGTCAATCTAGTTGTAGATTTATATGAATTGGATAGTAGGTAGTATTAAACCCAATGATTGCTCTACAATTTTCCGAGTATTCATCTCTAAATTTCAACATTTTTTTACTTTACCAGATCGTAGTTATTTTTTCATCTTCTTCCTGTAACCATAAACACTAATTCGAGAAACCTTGATTTTCTGACTATTTACGATTTTATGAACGTCGTCTTTTCAAGTTATTAAGGGTTTTCTTGGTCTTCTACCGTCCATTTTGCTCTACGTAAATTTGTAGAAATAAGCTATATAAATCTGTAGTTTCGTCATAACCTGGATATGTCAGTTGGTACGTTTTAATAGTTATTCTTATATTTGATATACGTGGTGATTACATACCCGTTATCATTCTACGCAGGTTTGTGTATGCTAAACTCAGAAGCCGAATTCACTCAATTGCCGAAATAAACTGGGATAATTCGGCAATTGTGCGAATTCGGCATACGAGTCTAACATTATGCGTATAGGCCATTCAATAAACACTGTAGCGCCCCCTTTCAATTTCATTTTCTGTAGCGCGTTAATGCAGATGGCACCCAACGTGGGGCAATTTACCTTGTACTCTCTTTAAACGAAGGGTTGACAAACGCCTCGGCTAGCTCTTTTTTAACTCTCTGCAGAGGTCTTTGTCAACCCCTTCGTTTAAGGGCAGTACAAGGTAAATGGCCCACGTTGAGTGCAACTGGATTAAAGCGCTACAGAAATGATATTGAAACGAGTCGTTACAACACCAAAACATTTAAATGTTTTGAGGTTGTCGTATAGATACAGCTGTTGTACTAGGGATTCTGTATTTTGTTTTACAAAGGTTTCCCGGCCTGAGTAAAGGTAGGTTCGAATTTAAAAATGACAATTAATATTTCTCATTTCAGTGGCAAAGTAGGTAGATATTTTTCTGAAAATGGTCGAACTTTTATAAAATGTAATAAAAATTCCTACGCCAATATTATCCAACACAGTATATGTTTAATACCTTTAAAAGAAATTACTTATAACATTTATGACAGTTTTTAAGTAAATGTCGCACCTGTCAGATGGCAGCACAAAGTTCTACCAATCAGAGCCAGTTACTGGCTCTGCTACCAAGGCTACCAAACATATGTGATAAAGTAGTGGTGCTATCTGTTAGTACGCTGGATATAACATGTGAGCAAACAAAAATGAAATCAAGCTTGCTTTGGAATATTTGTTTTATGAATAATATGTTGGTGAGACTGTAAGTCTATGTCAAATTCGACGTTAGCAGGTTAGTTTTTGCGTCAGTCTGTGTCAAAACTGAAGCAAAATCTAACCTGCTAACCTCGAATTTGACATAGACTTACAGTGCCACCAACACAAACAAACATTTCAAAGCCAAGCTTGATTTCATTTTCGTTTGCTCACATGTACTTTCTAGTTAGCGTCTCTATTTCTCATACATACAAGATCGTCGACTTGATAACAATTTTTTAAACGATTAAGTTTATTTCCTGTCTTGTAGTGGCACATATTTTTCTTGATCTTAAAATGTTCTGTATTGAATATGTTCTGTTTTCTTTTGTTATATCACTTCTTGTATTTCGTATTGTTCTTCTGTCGCTAACATCACTGTCTAAGTCTATAAATTTACTGACTATTGCCATGTTTTTTTCTAGCTATGATGATATTTTGCACTTTTCTTTTTATTAGTTTAACGCATATATATATAATACACATATATTGCTGGTAGGGCCTGGAAACTTCAGAAAACATTACGGCGCCGACATAGTCTCACTTAGAGTATAACTCGTCTCGTGCGCATGCGTAAGAATTCGAACTCCGCCTCTAGAAGCGAATTTTAAACTTGCCCACTTCCCCATTGGCCGAACGACGCCGCCGCGCTTGCACACAGCTCATCATTATACATTGAAGAGTTGGTTGTCTGTCTCACTTCCTTGGCAAGTTTCCCACTCATAGCCGCTAGCAATATAGTAAGTATTAGATATATGGTTTTAACGTCTATCAATTTTGCCTCAACTTTGATACACATATCAAATAATAAAATTAATTTCGAAAATAGTCAAGTCCTCGACGATATTCAAAAATGTACAAAATGTAATTTTACAAAGTTGAAGAATGCTTCTTCTTGCGTTAGGTCTCTTGTTCTGTGTTTCGCTTGATTCTGTTCCGCCATATTTTTGGAGGCTTTCCTGATGGTCTGGAGGCTTCTGGCTTTCCATCGCGTGTATTTTTTTCCCGGCTTTTGTCGTCCATTCTTTAAATGTATTCGTTCCATTGTCTGCTTCTTTCACGTCCCACTTTACGACGTCCTGGATGTTATATTGATGTCTGGTGTGTCATTTCTGATACGGTAGCTTCTTGTCCTTATCATAGACCTCAAAACTTTCATTTCAAGACGCTTCTTAATAGGGTAGGTCAGTATAGAGCGTACGCAGTTCTTATACAGGGTGTTGAAAAAAAGGTCGGATATTTTACCCACTTATAGATCTTATCAATCCAAACAAAAAAAGTCCTAATAAACATGGGGTCCGGAAACGCTTCATTTATGAGATACAGGGCGTTTAAATTTAAAAAAAAACTGTTTTTTATTGTTATCTAAAAAACGCTTTGGGCGATTTTAATGAAATTTTTATCGTTTGTTTATAACTTTATGAGATATATTTTTTACATATTACAGTTGATCCAGTACTTTCAGAGGCGTGACCATGGGGCATGTCGATTACGTTTTATTACAAAAAAAAATAACGCCTAATAGATTATTTTGCAATTTTCATATATTTTCTAATAAAACAACTAAAAATGCAACTTTTTTGTCTCTTGAATTTTTTTCGTATCTCGCTTCGTTTTCAAGAAAACAAGCCCATATTTTTGCACGGCTCTGAACCTATTAAGACAAAACTAAAATGTTCCAATATCTCAAAAACCATCAGCCGATTTTAGTGAAACTTTTAAGGTTTATTGATGCTATTAATGATCATGTTTTGGCATACTTAGATTTAAATTATCTATTCCAGGAGCGGCCGGGATTTTTTTTTTTTTTTAAACTTTAAACACCTTGTATCTCGAAAATGAAGTGTTTCCAGACCCATGTTTATCAAGACTTTTTTGTTTGTATTGATGAGATGTATAAGTGGGTAAAATATCCGACCTTTTTTTCAACACCCTGTATGCTGTTGTTTTCCATTCTGCTCTAAGATGTGTATTCTTCCACATTATATATGCTCCTGAGACGATGGATGTTTTTCTTACTTTGCTATCGGACATATCGTCCGCAGCTATCTCAGAAAATCATCATCATTACGTTTAGCCTCTTTTACCTTTGGTGTCGAGGATCATTCATACCGCACGGGAAGTGCAACGGAGGCACTGGGCCGCACGCGACTAACATTACGCTCACCCCGCATCCGAACATACCACACACTCAATGGCCCTAAACCTAATTTACTATTAACTTAACCATAAAATTACAGCCAGATCTGAACCCATGCCCACCTGGTTGCTAAGCAGACAGCTAATCCACTCAACTACTCAGGTGGCCTGAATAATATTTTTACAATATGTTCAGAAAATCAAAGGTGCCAATGCTTAACCCATGCGAACATTCCATTATCTACATAGATAATGGTTAAACAGGACGAGAGCTATGGCGTAAAGGATGTATTTTTTTTAGATAGCAACATCTACGGTAATATGGTTTAAGCCTTATTTATTAACATTGGCGAGATTAGAAAAATCAAAATCAACTCTTGAGAGTTCTTTAATATGACAAGCAATGTATAGTCACTGGGTGACTTATTCAAGTTGTAGGCGTGTATTAATTTTTTGTCTGAAACTTGCTTCGACTTGAAACTATCAATACAAGTTGTACTTATATTGACGATTTAAAAAAATAGCTGGTTGAAGCATTCTTTTATCCTTGAAATTACTTTACAGGAAGTACGCATCGTCGTTAAAGCCCGTCTGTGATAAAGTTTAATAACTGGCTTCAAACAATTAAGTTACACGCAGGAGAACAACTATTAAGCCGATAAATGCAATCAAGAAAAAAGAGAGAAGTAACAAGGCAATGCAACAACCCAGTCCCTCTTTGCTTATAATTTGCATGTCTAGAGATAAGACGATAACATGTTTGATTATCAGATTTAAAGTGTCACAACTTTCCTTTTTGGATTATTAAAATACTCGTCTGTACAAACAAGAGCAAGTTGCGAGCAAACAAAAACTAGATTCTGGTCTAAAAATAATAAAGTTAAATAATTAAACATGTGCCACAATTCCTGTGTTAATGAGTACTAATTCGTCAGCTACATGTTATCGTTTGTCACAAGTTTCACATGACCAGGTGCTAACTAAACTCTCACTGCTAAACAGTTTCAATGCCCGATAATAATAATCACCGGAAAATGTATTTTCTCACTTAAGGGACAGTTCAGAAAGATAAAATACAAATCAATTAAGAGATCAAGCAATTTTATCAATCTCCTACAAGTACTGATAAGCAATTTAAAATTTGTAGGTGTCTCAAGGTAAAATACCAGAGATAATTGGTATCCAATTAAAAATATAATTGGGGAATCGGCGCTTTTCTTCATTTAAAAAACAAAGAAGGAAAATGTGGAAATAGTAGTCCCATAAAAATCAATGCAGTAAACACATACACAATTAACGCACTTGTGAGAATAATAAAAACTATCTTAATTGGCCATTCTGCGTCAAACCCCACGGTATGTCAATTAGTGTATTTTTAATATACTTGGAATGTAATCTACTAAAATTATTTTGTAGTAAGTTTTGTAATTGAATTGTATAACCTTATTTAAATTATATTCTTATATATCATGTGCATCGGTCGAATTACGGAGTTTAAAAACTCTAAATTGTTTCAATTACCGACTTTTTGATCTATGGTGTCGCTTCTAGATTTCACTTGATTTTTAAATATTTTACAACGTCTTCGATGATCTCTATAGCTACGTTCTAGCTAACAGTCAAAATATGTATGTAATGTAATTAAAGGGAAACGGGCGTCTTATAGCTGAACCTAATAAAGGTAAAGGGGGTCATTTGAATTCCCCCAACTGGTGGCGGGCTGCTACAGGGACCTTGCGTCCCTCTTCAGCCAATAACGGGAATTATAGGATGGGTGAGAGAAAGGAGGGGTGGAGAATGGAAGAGAGGCCAGAAAATGTGGAAAAGTATTGCCAAAGCATTCGCCTCAGACAAGATACTCTGTCGACTCAGGAAAACCACCTAAAAATCTGAATCAGAGGAGACGGCCACGGAAATCGAACCGCGACCTCCCGAATACTAAACAAACGTGGTAACCACTACTCTACAGAGCTCGGTAACTGCACCTTACAACCAACCAAAAGAAATACAGAATATAGGAACGCTTGGGAAGAGATACAGGATGTAGGTACAAAACAGAGAAAAGTAAAACACAGCCTTGGAGAATACCATCACCATACAAGAATAGTAGCGTCCATTTAACGAAAAAGGGGGGGGGGGGGTAACAAGAGAGAGTACAGCAAATATACATTTATATAACAAAGGCAAAAATCAAGAAAAGCTAATGTGTTTCCCTAGCAGCCAATATACAAATTTCTAAAAATATATATGATCAAGAAGAAATGTAAAGATCAGCATGTTGCTTCATTGGCCTCACGACCTGCTACGAGTGTTCTAGGCATACCAATGTTTTTTTTTTCTTATTGGCTTGCATGGTTGCAAAGACAATCAAATAACTGTTTCTGAACCCTTTCTATGGATATGCCTACGCTGTGGAATCTTCCTTTGCCCCAGTTTGTACTAGTGCCAATGTCTGGAGTTCATTGCTTTCATCTGATAATTCTTTCAAAATTATGTTGTCGAATTTCATGATTAATCTTATGATTGGCAAATAACACACATACTGGCAGAATTACGTTGCGTGGAATATATATCCAAAATTTGTTATAGAAATACTTGGCTTTCAGGTTCTGGTTTGGGCAACCCTGTAGTACTATATGTAATATCTTTGAATGTCGCAAACAGGCGTTATCGCTGTAATTACCTTCCTTATTAGGTCTTAATGTTATCGCTGGCATAAAGCCATATGACGTTTTCCGTTTGCACAGGGCATAAACCAACGAATATTGACAAAAGCAGCGATAACCACCTTGATATCATGCTTTTTGATCTCGGGGGCTTGTTTACTGGAGATTTCACGCCTCCGATTCACTAATTTTTAGTGGCCACATGCTATCATGTGGAGCACCTCTTCACGCTTAGCGTGTAAATAACCTAGGCTGCTGTTCTATTTGGGTCCAAGCCAAAGTTTAGTTGCTTTTGCAGTCTGCCAGCTAAAATTAGGCCTGCATGGAAAACAGGGTCACATGATTGGCATGTGTTACAAACCGATTAAGCCGATTGTACTGAAGATGCTAAAAAAAGACGAAAAGGTCGATGGGACAACAGTAGACGAGACAAATTAAGAAATAGATAAAAATCGCGCGACGTTTATTAAGTGTTCTCTAATTAATGTCGGCAACGCTTTATCGATAACATCCAGTTCGAATGATTGCAAATGGCACGATAAGCTTCATTGTGTTTCCTTATCACTCACACACATGCTTACAATACTTATGCAGCTCTTGAGATTGGTCCAGATTAAATAAAATAGCGATTGGTACGGTTTTGTCCTAACATATTTTTGGCCACAGTTATAAAGATGTAAAAATACAACATTTCTCAACTCGGATTTTTGTGATCCTTCACATTCAAAGTGTGAAAAATATATTCTACGTCATTTATTGTATCAGAATCTATACATGTAGTTTTTGACGTAAATACGAAACGGAAATTCATCGAAATTGCAGTTTTTTCAACATACTATTTTTTATGTGATTTATCAAACTATAGCGAAGAAAATATCAACCGGTGAGCATAACAATTGGTTGAAATTATGTACCTCCTTGGCATGTGCTTTAGCTTTTTTCCTGGCTGATGTGCAACTCCGTTTTTAAAATAGCTTTACAATAGATATTTGTGCAACAAGTGCTAAAAGTGGATATTTATGCAAGAGTTACCACACAATATTTTTTCTACGGCCTTAAATGTACTGTTATTAATCCATAAATGTCGATTTAACAAAGGTTTGCATTTATAACAGTTATAATTTATGTCATAATAAAGAGATGGCCTTGACGGAACAGGTGATTGTTTCTGCAGCCGGTAGCTGTCAAAGTTAGTTATCAAAGGTAATTATAATAGTACACATTTGACTTTATTCATTACATAATGCGTTAATTATTTAAAAAACACTTTACCTCTAAGGAAAGAAGTAACTAGAATAACTTTATAACCTCACTCAGTTCAAAATTCTAAATTCAACAACAGCTGTTTACTTTTAGCACATGGGCTAAAAGTAAACAGCTGATTTCACTTTTGACACGCTGATTTATAAAACGTAATTTTTAGTGAAATAAGCTAGTGCTAAAAGACCTACTTTTAGTAGTGGTAGTAGAAAAATAATATATTCCTTTTTTACTTCCTTTTACGATAGAGGAAGTATTGGATTCACCCCAAAAATTCGAAATTGAGTTTTTAACAGATCTTCTTTTAGAGTCCCCTGAACCCAAAAAAACATGTTGTTCATTGGTCTGTATGTCTGTCTGTCTGTGAACAGAATATCTCAAAAATTAAAAGAGATATGACATTGAAACTTCATATATGTTTTGTGTACTATGTAGATGCGACAGCAGGCTTTTGAAAAAAATCGCATAACCGGAAGTATGTGTGTACTCTTGTAATTTTTCAGTTTTTTTTTAAATTTTAAAAACGGTTCTAACGATTTTTTCAAACTCTACATTTTTATTGCATTTTTAATGTGCATTGATGTGAGATAAGTAACTTTTCAGTTGAATACCTCTAAAAATGGGTTTCTTTTGTTTCTTTTTCTATTTTTTTTATTAACTCCTATTTTAAATAGAACAATATACATTTTCCAATTCACCTTAAAATTTTACAAATTTGTCTCTTCAACTAAAGCTCTATTTTGTACGGTTTCTGTAGAATTTGCAATTTTTGAAAAATTTTGACAAATGCTTAAAAATTAAAAATCAAATTTTAGGCTGATTATAATATCACTGTAAAAGGAAGTTGTGTGCGTGTATCACACCAGATTTTCCAATTTATAAGACAATTGTTTGTTTAAAAAAATATTAATAAGAAGTAGTATATGGATATACAAGCCTTTTTAAACATAATTAACCGATTAATCTTGAAATGTTCCCGACTTAATATGCGAATACACTCTGTATATATTTTAATACAAATACAATGGATTCCACTTATTTTTTATTTACAATAGTCCTGTAAAATACATCCTACACTTTTTCGGTTACAGATTAAGTATATACTACTTCACTTTTGTTTAGGAAAATATACACGACGATTGGAAAAAAAGAATTCGTGCAAGCCTTGATCAGATTATTAAAGTTGGCAACACTGCTCCTTATGTTTGTCAAATTCAAATTTAAATGTCCAACTGACATTTTGAAAAGAGGTTCAACATAAAAACGAGGTTGATAATTATCATTAAACAGAATTATAGTTATTAGTTACTAGGTACAATCACTCTTACTGAAAAAGCATTTTACATGGAATAAAACTGAGCATGATCTTTTTAAAGGTTAGATATGCATTGGTAGTATTTGTTGACCTCTGACAGTTTCTTTCCGGAAGTGTTGCCGCTACCGGCTGTGGATCAATACCACGGCCTTCTCTAATTTATTTTTTCCGTCTCCGCGGTTATTAAACTGCCTTATTAAAATCTTTGACAGATGAGAATAGATACAATTCTAACTTTTTTTATATAAACATAGACGCGATCTTCTGTCTTTAATATGAATATCTTAATATCCATGATAATAAGTAAAACAGAAACACATGTAACCCCTACAGGGCGCATTCGCAGGTGGCGGATAGGAGATGCTTGGTATATATACCGAGCAGGAGGAAAATCATACCTCCCCAGATGGACGGCTGACTTAGAATTGCAGAAAGAAATGGGAAACTACTGCACGTAATAAGTACACAATCCCAAGAGAATTCATTATATAAAAGTACGAACCCGTATAAGTCTCGTAATCCGGTTGGCACCCGGTGCTGCAGCTAGTATCTAGAGATAACAGTGAAATTGAATCGAAAGGAAGAAAACACGGTGAGACTTATCATACAAGGGAAACCTGACGGAAAGCGACAGCGAGAACGCCCACCGAAGCGATGAATGGACATTCTACAGATTTGATGGGCCAAACCATAGAGGAAGCTGTACGAACATCTGAATTCCGTAAAAGATGGTGTGATGCAATGAATGCTACACACAAATCCGATGCTGAATAATAATGAATCACATCTGATAAGACGTAACGAATGACGAGAAAGGACACAAAGAGTTTAGCAACGATTCCGTGTAAATATTTGGGGTGGATTGTACAGCATCACTTTATTTGATTATTTTGACGATGTATCGCTTAGCGATGATTTCAATATGCTCATCGAGAAATGCCATCAATTAACGCATTTCGACTGCAAAATCTGCGATTTGCAGACGACATTGTGCTCTTTGGGAAAAAAAAGAAATTAGAAAGTATAAATACTGACTTACACACTGCCTCAATCAGAAACTACAAATAAATAAAAGAATATGACAATTCATCCGTATGAAAATGGACATACCTTTTTAGATCTGAAGTCAGAACTGTATAACCAATGTATACTTCCCGTGGCAACATACCAAGGAGTAACAGAAAGACACATTTGAAAAATAAGTTTGAAAGACAGGAAAACTAACATATAGATACTACAAAAAACGGGGGTTCAGGGTATAATTAGAAGAATAGCAAAGCTGAAATGGGACTGAGCTGGACATGTAGCAAAAGATAAAGAGAAGTGGAGTGGAAAACATACGATGGAGACCATGAACGGAAGAGAGAGGTGTATGTCGACTTCGACGAAGAAGAACGCATTTCAGAAACAAATGCATCGATAATGGAGGCCCAGTTCATATGCATCAGAAAATTATAATTCATTAGGATTTAAGAAAGCTGTAGAATATCGGAAATAATACAATTGTGGCGATAACAGATACGAAAATTCTGTTGGTACGTAGAATTCGCAGTAGTTGATTACTCTCGACAAAAGGATTGTAGCCAGGTAACATTCCTAACTGTAAAACTTACCGTTGCATTTTCCGCCTAACGGGAATTTTGCCGGCTTCAACGCCCTAACATAACGGGACTGCGAATTCTTCAAACGGATATTCACCCCTTTGCCTATAAGGACTGGCATAAGCTCAGTTCAGTTAGAGCCCATCCTCGGCAAGTACGAATTCTTAGCATCTCGCATTACACAGGGTTCCCAGCAAGTTAACAAAATTAAATTCCCTGACTTTTCCAGGTTTTCCCTGACTTAAATTTTTCATTTTCCAGATGCATTTTCATTGTTACACGGCTGTAGTAAATTGTTTTTAAAAATAATTAGAAATATGGTACGTTTATATTTCATTTCCAAATATATTGTATCAGATTACAGTAGTATGTTAAATGAAAACATAAATTTAAAAACCATTAGTCTATAAAAATTATATATTTAAAGAACAAAAAGTACATTATTCCATCGAAAATGTACTTACATATTTGCACAAAAAATATAGGAACTTCAAAAAAATATAAAAGTATCAGGATTATAAAAAAGGTATATCTTCTCACAACACTTAATCTAAAAAAAACAAAGAACACTAGTAGTTCATAAATTAACAAAATACATATATAATAAAGTTAAACTCCATATCAAAAAAATTACAATTTTTTTTCCTTAAATAAAAAAAACATTAGCAGTTACAATGCAAGAAAAAATGTGAGGTAATATTACTACTTATAGTTTTTTTCTCAACTCCAATATTTCACGATCTAATAGGTTGGAATCATAATTAGCTTGATTAGCAAGAAAAAATTTATTATGAATTTTATTAAAACTTGTAAAATATTATTAAGTAAAATAGGATTTGTGCCTTCTTTGAATTTTCTCAGGATATCTAAAGCCGTAGCATGTTGCATAAACACTGATGTTAAATAACGATTTTTTACTGTGTTGTCTTGATCATCCCAGTAACGTGCAACAATATCCATTTGTCCACGCTGCGATATTTTATTAAGGGCTTCATCAAAACATAACACACTTCAAGCACTTTTTAAGAGCATCCTCCAGTCTTTCCTTAAAATATGGAGCAAGTCCATAAGTAGCAACATAAGCAACTTTTGTAGGTCCAAGAGTTATTTTTTCAGCAATTTTACTGTCGCTGAACATTTTCTTCATAACAGGTATCGAATTTTGACACGAATTAAAAGACATGTGCGTCATTGTTACGTTTAAACACCACAAGATTTCTGCATCTAGAATATCCACATTATTAACAAAATCACTTAGTCCAGTAACTTTTGGTAGCACCACAGGAAAATGTTCTACCACAGTAGTATTTGTATCACAGGGTACACTTGCACGTTCATTTTTACTATCATTGCCGGTAGTTTTCCGGGTGAAATATGTAGTAACAGTCGAAGCTGATTTTAAAGAGAAAATTTTCTTGGCATGTTTTGCTCCCTTTAAATGACTCGCGATTGCCTGCCGCCCCATGTTGCTTAATTCGAATGACTTATTGCACAATTTACACATTGCTTGGAAACTGTTATTTGGTACAGCAGCTATAATTCTGCTCCATTCTGGATTTATAGCTGGATCCACCCAATCTTTATTAAACACAGTTTTCTTTTGCGTCATGCTAATATGTTTCATACGTTTCAAGTTTTACGAAAATACGCAAACAAACAACAAAGCAAAACGGGCAACCTCATAACCTCACACGTCAAAAATATAAACACGCGTGGAAATGCCGAATAAGCAACCAATGTGCGCGTCGCGCGCGATATTCCACAATTTGAATGCGTCGCGTCGTCATCCGACTGCGAATGAATACACTGGCGACATTCCGTCCTTGTCAACTCAACGCTATTACATTGGGCCAAGACAGAGATAATACGCTGACTGTATATTATATCTCTGAAGGTAACGTAAGAATTAAAATAATCATGCGCAGTTTTTCGTTGCCAAAAATTCCCTGACCAAGTGAAAGAATTACTAATTTTCCCTGACTTTTCCCTGATTTCCCTGACTATTTTTAATTCCCTGACCTTTCCCGGTTTTCCCTGTTTTCCAGGTCGCTGGGAACCCTGATTACAATAAACGATTCTATCGGCTTACAATTGCTTTTTTTCTGCACTCAAACCATTCGCGCATGCACGCACCCATAAAAACCATTACGATCTATCTTCTTCTTCAGTACACATAGGCTTCCTTAAGGAGTACATACGGAAATTTTTTTGTTAGAATTCGCAGTAGTTGATTACTCTCGACAAAAGGGTTGTAGACAGGTAACATTCCTAACTATAAAACTTACCGTTGCACTTTCCGCCTAACGGGAATTTTGCCGGCTTCAACGCCCTAACATAACGGGACTGCGTATTCTTCAAAGGGATATTCACCCCTTTGCCTATAAGCAACAGGATTGTCATAACCTCAGTTCAGTTAGAGTCCATCCTCAGCAAGTACGAATTCTTAGCATCTCGCATTACAATAAACGATTCTATCGGCTTACAATTGTTTTTGTTCTGCACTCAAACCATTCGCACACGCACGCACCCATAAAAATCATTACGATCTATCTTCTTCTTCTTCAGTACACATAGGCTTGCGCCTGTTCCTTAATGGGTACATCTTCATCTCATGCCCAAGTTGTCGCACTATCTCTTTCGTGGCCTTCATTCTATGCTTCTTCTTACCATCGGTGATTGGTCTCGTGCTATTTTTACTGTTCTGTTGTCTTTAATTCTGCTAATATACATTACTTTTTTCCCTCTGATACCCATTCAATTTCTATATTGCATAGTCTTTTTGTTCTTAGGTCTTCACTTTCTTTACCACATAGTAGGTATTTTCTTTGACCTTCATTTCCGTTGCTTCTAACAACTGTCTTGTTTTTGCTGTATTTGGCCTCGTTTCTGCTGTGTATATTAATATAGGTATTACGATTTATGTAAAGCTTAACTCGCCGTTCTGACTTATATATTCAAGAAAAGGGGGGGGGGCATACGCGAAATCAATTCATGAATTATAATACACCCAACTGAGTAAGCCACGTTGATAAATGAGCAGAACGATGTAAACGAATGCATTATATGCGCGCAAAAAAAATGATGCGACAAAGTCGCTGTGCAGCACAGGAATCGCAAAGGCAACGTTTATCCTTGGCAAAATTTACTATTGTTTTCCAACGCTCTCATACTGTGAGACATACCGCAGGTTGTGTTCCAAACATGGTAACATTAGTATTCAATTCCATAAGACTTAATAATATGGAAAACTCCCACGCTCATGAAGACAGGTTTTGTGTTACAGCGATGAACAGGAGACATTGCCAGAATTATTGGCTGCTTAAAATTAAACAAATATGTCTACATCCGTTTTAGGGCGAAGATATGGATTTGCAAATTATTATGGGCGTGACTATACAGAAAACTTATGCAAATTTGTCCGAAGACTAAAATGAAATCATTTATCGAGGAATAATAGCTGTTGGTCATACTTACATACTTTACCAAACATAATGAAACCTTTCGATAATGGTTGCTATACCACATATTTGAGAGCATAACAACACTATAGTCTGTACGTGCACTTTGTTTCTGTATCGAGCAGTAGCGAATAATAGTTGTTAATACATATAACACTGCATAATTCCACAACTTCACGGCTGTTGCTATATCTATATTAAATTTATGTTTTTTTTTAACAATAGTTTGTAACTAAAGGTAGGTAATACCAATTTTCCATTGTTTGTCATTGACACAAAGAAACTGATTACTAAAAAAATAATTGAACCTTCGATTCACATTACGACGTCCACTGGGCGTCCCCGATGTTGAGTAGTAAAGGTTGGTGGAGATATTACATTGTAAGTAATCACAATATGAAATATGATTAATTTAATCCAATTATGTAGTTCACATCATTTATAGATAATTCGTCTTTAATTTTAGAAACTGATTTTTTAAGCTCGCTCTGTATCCATTCTAAATGCCTCTGTATTGCACTCGTATATGTTAGACTCAGGTAGTCAATTCGCTCAATTGTAGAAATGCAATGCTTAAGACAGGGAATTTGGTAAAACTGAAATTCGCCCAACTGCCGAATTAATTTGCTCAATTGCAGGATTGGGCAAATCCATTGCGGAAATTGAGCAAATTCGGCATCAGAATATAACACAAAATGTGGTGTCATGCACGCATACAACTTCCTTTTACAATGATCTCATTAATTAGTCAAAAATTTGTTTTTTAATTTTTAAGCATTGGTCAAACATTTTCAATAATTACAAATTCTACTGTTATTATTTGAAAAGACAAATTTTCTCTAATATTTTAAGCCGAATTCAAAAATGTATACCGGGTGTTCTAAAGTACGATCAAAAATTATTTTCATCTAGTATGGCCATGGAATAGTTCCTAATTTATGAATGCAACTACATTTATACTTAAATGTTAAATTTCAAATTAGATTTTTAAGTTACTTATAGTTGCATTCACAAATTCGGAACTATTTCATAGCCATACTATATGAAAATAAATTTTGGTCATACTATATTTAAAATAACAAAGTTAATAGTGACTTTCGGTATAACCGGAAGTGATATCACAGTCAAAATATTGTAGTTGTAGTCGCTCTTACAGATAAAATCCATGGCCAAAGTTTCAGATTTTCAATTTTATTAGTTCTCTATAATGCCTTATAAAATAGGAGTTAATAAAAAAAAAGAAAAAAGAGAAACCCATTTTATAGGTATTCAACTGGAAAATCACCTATCGCATTAAAAAGGTAACGAGAGAACTTAAAATATTAAAATAATAAAACTATATGGGTCGAGATAAACATCAGCAAAACATCTAATTCCTTAAGAAACCCTCAAAAATGTTACCATTTTCGTTAATACACGTATGTAACGTATGACTAAAGTTCCTGGCAACAAAATTGAAATTATCATCATTTATTTCTGCTATTGGGGCAATAAAATCATCCACTCCGGCAGGCACAGTAAAATAAACCTTTTCTTTTATGTATCCCCACAGCCAAAAATCTTATGGAGTTAAGTCGGGAGACGGTGGTGGCCACCCCGTCCAATCCATTTATTAGGAAAACGGTGATTCAAAATTTCTCGCACTTGTAATGTAGCATGTGCAGGCGCTCCATCGTGTTGAAAAAACATTGTTGCACGTTGTTATAAAGGAGTATCTTTTGTATTTGAATTCAGTGAGATTAAACGAAACTTAAACACATATGTATTTCAATGTTCGCTGTAAACGGCTACGCTTTCGGAATTTTGGTATTCTTCATTTTTGCCTTCTTTTTAATTGTAGAATACATATACGAGGGCTGGGGAGTGAATATTGACTCACCCTGTATATAAAGTTTCAACGCCATACTTCTTATTTTTGAGATATTCTGTTCACACACACAAAACATGTTTTTCTGGGTCCAGGGGACTTTAAAACGTGAACATCTGTTGAAAACTCAATTTCAAATTTTTGGGGTGAATCCAATACGTCAATATTTCGAAAACCGCTGAATTTAGAGATATAGTTGGTTATACACAAAGTGTTCAGTTTTCAACGTAGAATTCGAAAATGGTACAATATAGAGGGTGTTCCATTTAAAAAACCTACATGACGTTATATCTCTTATCTGGGACACCCTGTATACTAACTTTTTACTTTAAAAAATGCGCAACTAAAAATACTAATTGACATGTTCGATAGTTTTTCTGATAATGTATTATCTGAATTTTAAATGAATTTGTGCAAGACTTTATGGACTCGTATATATAAATGATAACTATTTACAGTTATTACGCACGAATGGTTGGACTACGATCCACACAATTTCCGAAAATGTCAAGGACATTGACGAACTAAAAAAGGGATTTTGAAGTTTTCCGAAACACCTGTCTTAGTCATCCATTAAGTGCCGTTTTTATATTGTATCGAAAATTAGTTGACGCTTTTATGCAGTTAAAAAAGTTGAATATGTGTTAGTTATTCATCATCATCGTTAAAAATGTTTTTGAATTGAAAAAAGTTGCATGTGTTTTGGTTTCACTAACGGTGCCTTAAACCACTGCTATTACCATCAGAGCTTTCATGGAACATTATTTTAAGGACGCGTTGTGGAAATTCCGAGCCATTTGTGGTGTCACGGGAAATACAAATGAAGTAATTGCATTCAATTGAAAGATACCTTAACCTAATGCCCCAAAAATAAGCCCCTGTTTATCGAACTCCAACTGAACAATCGATATATGGCACAGAAGTGAAACCACCTTTCTAAATTAAAAATCAAAAGCAACCTTGCTGTGTTAAATCCGTCAAGTTAAAAAACTGGAGCAACGTTGTTGATAAGAATTAATTACAATAATTTTAATCTGAGACAATTTCTATTTACGTAAACTCTCGTAAAAGTCGTAAACAGCTGAAAGCTAAAACTTTGACAATGACTCCGCAGAAGGCCAAGACAGAGAAAGGAATTTAATGAGAAATTAAATTGTTAATTTATGGAAGTGAATCGGATGGCAACGACAGCGATTACGTAGCCATTGTCGAACACGAAATTTAGCTCATATGTAGATGACATGGTTATCACGACCTACAGTATGGAGATAACCAACTTTAGGTGCGATAACATCATTTTAAAACGGCCAATGTCACCAATTGAAACTGAATTAGAACAAGGAGATAAAGGTTAAGATGTAGCTGTATGCGTTATGTCAGAATCTTGAAATCGTGCCAGAAGCGTTCAATGGAATTTTTATCGGCCGGGGGCAAACAAGCCTTACAAAAGGTCATACGATGTCCAGAACACAAATCCCATGAAAATAGTGGGTACTTATAATAAATAACATTCCTTAAGTCCAAAAATCCAACGTAACCGGTTGCCCGAATGTAAGTTAGTATGCACGAAGCTGCACTTCATGAAAACAGTCGAGGAATTTTTATGTACAATACGTGTGGTAGTCGTTTTTCTTGGATTAAAGATTAAGATCATTGTGATTTCGCTTTAGAATAACCAGATATACACACTATATTACTCTAATGGCTAAATATATCTAAACCGTTGCATTTTTTAAATGCACGATCAGATAAAACTTCTCAAAATAGATTTGCTATTTTTATAAGTAGGCGAATAAAATATTAAAAATGTTCACTTCCGGAGATTAGAATGTTACATCTATATAGCAGGTTGGCCGAATGTTAATGACGTCTGAAACTTGCCTAATTACTGTAAATACCTTGATTTGTTGGAAAAATATGTTTGTTTTCCAAATTATGGTTTAATTGTAGAGGAATTTACATTTGTAAATTGTCAAGGACAACTTTATATAACAGTGTGCAGCGTACGTGATGTGTACTAATGATTGGCATAATAAGGCATACAATATTTTATTTGCTCAATTTTATAGTCAATAAGGTTTGAAATACAGAACATGTGGATATGTGAAGCACAAAAATCGAGCAAGAGGTAATTTTCATCTACACTAAATTTAAAAAAATGTAAAAGGCTTTACACGGAACTTCCCTCGCAAGTGGACGTTTTGAAACGGAAATATTAAATCTCTCAAAGGAAAAACATTTACTTGTTTTAAGGTGTTCGCCCTGTATATGTTGGTTCAAAAATATGTTATTTTTCATCAAGGGTAAAAACCTGAGCTATGTAAAAATAGAATTTTTGTTTAACTAATACTAGTTCTCGAATTAAAGCAAAAATAGACAAATTTTAGGTTTTTACGGTGCTCGCCCTGTATATATTTTACCGATTTTTTTTAACTATACCGCCAACAGACAGGCGGAATTGAGAAAACCTGTTTGTCGTCATCTGAAACGTGAAGGTCTGAAGACACTATGAATCTGATTTTTTAACATATTTAGACGAGGGACTTAAAAAAGAAATTGGAAATGTAAACAAGTAAATACATATGAGAAAGTAGATGTTATTACTTCTCTCAAAAGATAATCATGCTAATTCTTAATTTATTAGGCGTTTCTGGGCTGCTTCAATGGAGAAGGAGGGATAAGAAACGACAGTTACATTGTTATAAATGAAGAAAATTAGGTTAAATGATTATACCACATCCTCCAATAGAGTTCCTCCTATAAAAAATTGTTTGAAAAAAACCACAATTTTTATTAATGATATGGGCAAACAATAATTAAGCCATGGGAAGCTTGTTTATTGTTACAGAAATATAGTTAACATATGAAAAACAAGTATTTTTTAAGGACGTAAGGGGTTGGAAATCGCGTAGGTACGTATATATCATACGCGTCTGAGTCTAAGAGGGAGTTGTTTTCTTCGTCAGAGTTGTTATAAGAATAATGTTGAGGTATCCCAGATTAGCACATATGAAGCAATAAAACTAACTAGTCTTCTCCACGAACATTTATTGTAAAATTAAGGGTGGCGACATGTTTCGAAACCAACCTCAGGCCATAATGATCATCTACAGAGGCATATGGTTAACAATGATATATTGATATACATAATAAAGATAACCACTTACTGTTGTTGGTAGTTGGAGCATATGTTAAAAGTGGTTTTCTTTATCCTGTATATCATTGTTAACCATATGTCTCTGTAGATGATCATTATGGCCTGAGAATGAAACCAGTTTGGTTTCGAAACATGTCGCCACCCTTAATTTTACAATAAATGTTCGTGGAGAAGATTCGTTTTATTGCTTCATATCAAGGCATCTCCGCTATTCCTACCAGATGAGCACATTTATCCACATGATTTGAAAATTGGAATTTCCACTTTTAACTATAGTGCATGTTCTACCTAGTGACAATTACTCAAACTAATAGAATTTTATAATATTTGACGATAACAACATAAGTGTTTTCGCTATTAAAATGATAGAAGGTATGAATGGTATGGAGATTGATTTGATAACACATCGACACGTAGGATGCACCATGTATCAACAGTTCATCAAATCACGTTTGAACTTTGTAGTAGCTTCTTTAAGTTTACATTTATACCTCGTGATAAATTTAGCAGCCTTACGTAACTTGTATTTAAATTTTATTAAAACGTATCAGCTGCCATAAAATCGTACATTGATCAGCTTTTTAATATCAAAAAAAAAGGCAAGGTCGCCGTTCCATGTGCCTACGATTAAATAATCATATTCCGGTTGTTACATTCAATTTTACATACGTTAAACAACTTTTCAAATGATCAACATTTTGTGCCCTATCACAGATCTTTGATTTCTCATCACCCATGTCAGTAGGTCACAGATTTGTAGTTACTTGAAATCTATGGTGCTACTCCAAAATTGCATAATAATGACGATTAACCTGTTTTCCTGTTTTAGTATTATAAAGTAGGTAACAAATTACGTAAATACATACTCGTGACCTTAGTATGCGCAAGACTACTGTTTCCACGAACACAATAATTGTAGACGAACTATCATAAAAACCTGATAACGATACTTGAACTGAGCGTTTCAGCAATTAACAACTCGTTAAGTTTGTAAAATATTTCTGGCTTAATTTGAAAAGCGGTTTACAATAACAACAAATTACCACTAATTGGAAAATCCAGTTTTGATGATTTCCAGTATATGCTTATGCATGCTATTATAAAATGATGTGGTTGCATCTTCTTTTTTTTTATTTTAATCACACAAATTCAAACTTTGATTAATACACAACCATACTAATATTTAGAGATGCATAAATGCACTTGCGATTTTCTAAAGGATTAAAATCAGCTCTAACCTCAAGCATGCGAACAACTAAAGACGAAAAAATTCGTTACGAAATGACCTTGGTAATGACGAGGGAATGGAATAAGTATATTTGAAATGCACATTTACATATACAGGTGTTGAATAAATTCATAATATTAATTTTGTTGAGTTACCGTGCATTAATATCAATCGTACGTGCACGTTTTTGGTATATGTAATAGTAGAAACATTTAAACATACATTTTTGTAACAAGTGAATACATTTTTGATTTCAAGTCATAAAAAATGGGCGGCGAAAAAGATTGCTTTTATTTCTAAAAACGTCTTACAGTGATTAATATTGTCTCAAAAGAATTATTTTAAAACATGTTACAATTTGTTCGTATGCAATAACTTAATAAAATTAACCAATAAGTGTCTACAGTTTTTTTATCCACAGAAAATGATTGAAAAAAGTTTGTAAACTACTGGTTTAGTATTTTACTTTTTTGGTTGATAAAATCGTTTTATATGTCTTAAAAAAGATTCTAAATTTTATAAGTTGATATAGGTAATTTTTACACACCGGAAGGACGCTCACCGCACGCCACTGGAGTAGCGGTCTCATCACAAAAATCTTTAATTCGAACCAGTTCCTTCTAAAATTTCAGAAAAATTGTGGGTACATATGTATGAAAACCCTAATATTTTCGTGATTATTTCCGTAATTTAAAAAAAGTGGAAAAGCAGGTCATTCGCGGCAAGGTTAAAACTGCATAGGTTTACGTAACGTGCGTAACTTTACTCGAAATCGGTCAAAAAGTGCAAGTTATGCCTACTCGCTTACGTAACTGTTAGAAATTTAACCTTACGCTGGATCTCCGAGCAAGGACAGAGGTTAAACCGCGATTCCACGTTTTCAGTGAATTCGATCCTGAGGGCTTCAGCGGCGCGTGGAAAATGCAAGCGGCGCCACGAATTGTATTTCCCTCGCTTTCGTTCGCCCGCTTTTGTTTTACCAAAAATAAGGAAATATCGAACAATTTCGCCGCCAAATATAAAAAAGATATACTGAAAGCATTATTCATTAATTTCCCCATTTTTTAATTTTTGGAGGGCGACAGCGGTGACAAATAGAGGTTAGGGGTTACTTACTTGGGTCTCGCAAATCCTGCTGGCTGTTATGCGAAATAGAGCCATTGTTGCACTTCAACTTTATTTTTAATTCACAGAGAAGCTGATTGTACCACTGCGTTCGCGTCCTCTCCACCACAAACCGGGCAAACTGAAATCAAAAGAGCGAACACGGTGGAAGTAGTACGTAACGCCAAAACCGATAGGCCAGACGCATGCGTATTTCGCCCCAGTGTCGACAGATGTTACGCTCGTGATCGGCAGAGTAGAAAGAGAAACGCGTTGGCAGTACGTCTGTGATGTGTTATTGTATTTCAATAAAGAACAATAACGTTATAGTTACGACGTACGCACCTTTCTAAGATGTATTACCGGGTTTTGAATTTTTCCCACAGTTAACGATTAAAAAGCTCTCATGTATGTATATAAATTAACACTACAAACATGATACGAATTTCTAAAACTGCATTTAGGTCTATAGGAGGGATGCTCTGTTGATAATAAGTAGCGGGCCATGGAAGCTCAATTGGCTAGAAACAATTGCAACAATTGAATGTTGCATTAGTTGACATTCATTACTCACAATTGTCAAACGTTCCGATTTCCTTGTGAAACGTAGTTAATTTTGTAAGTTAAGTAGTTGTGCATTTTTAATTTAGTTAAAATGAGCATTCCGCGAACTGCCTTTCGAGCTATGATTTTCTATGACTATAAAAGACAGTTAGGAAACCAGCAAAGCCATGAAAATTTGATAGCAGCTTTTGGCGATGCTTCCCCTTCATTATCTGCGGTTAGTCATTGGTTTTGTGAATTTCGACGAGGGCGAGAGCTGCTTGAAGACGAAGCAAGACCTGGAAGACTTGCAGAAGCTGCCTGTTCAGAAAATGTTGATCGTGTGGCAAGCTTGATTCAGTCCAATCGAAATATTACTTATAGGAAGATTCAGCAGGAAGTGAATACCATTTTGCATAAACATCATGAGGTAAGAAAGCTAGCAAGCCGTTGGATACCGCATTTGCTCTCAGAAAGTCAAAAACAGGATCGAGTAGACTGGTGTAAATTTATGTTGCAAAAATTTGACGGAGGAGCTTCCAAGCAAGTGGCATACATTGTAACAGGTGACGAATCTTGGGTATACAGTTACGACCCTGAAACTAAATAGCAGTCCAGTGTTTGGGTATTCGAAGATGAAGACTTGCCCACAAAAGTAATTCGTGGCTGTTTTTTCCGCCGAAGTGGTCCTGTTGCTGTTATTCCACTTGAAGATCGCAGAACTGTTAACTCTGAATGGTACTGCGAAGTGGCTTTATCAGAGATGTTTGGAAAATTACAAACCGGTCGCCAAAGGACTGGTTTGCGTAACATCTTAGTCCATCATGACAACGCATCCCCCCACACTGCTGCCAGAACATTGGATTTTTTTAAAGATTTTGGAGTACAATTGGTAACTCATCCTCTGTATAGTCCAGATTTGGCGCCGTGCGACATTTTTTGTTTTCAATTGTTAAAAAAATGATGCGAGGTAAAAGATTTTCCAGCGCAGATGCAGCAGTTACAGAATTTCAAAGAATTTTTGAGGACCTTTCAGAAAATTAATTTTTAGAATGTTTAAAAAAGTGGTTTCAAAGAATGCACAAGTGTATTAGTCTGAATGGAGAATATTTTGAAAAACAATAAAGATTTTTTGTTAAAAAATGCAACGGTCTTTTAATAACTAACAATTTTCAGTGCAACCCTCGTAGTAGTAATTTCCTATGTCGGGGAAAATCTGCGTCGAACTGGTTCAAGGGGTAAAATATACACTTCAAAAACCTCCCAATCTATAAAATCAACAAAATTTCTATTTTAACACGACTTAAATTTCAATAAATAGTTGTAGGTAGCAGATAATCACATAAAACTTTATACAATTAACAGAATAAAAAAAATCTCACGTGGACAGACACACCTACAGAAAAACATGCACATGTTATTAATATATCGTGTGTTAAAAAAAACTCATTCGCAGCATGCCATGATCAAATTGAAGTTTGCCGTAACTTGATATATACCCACTGAAGCAAATGAACTACCATAAGTCAGATAGAACTAAATTACATCTAAATGAGTTTTTTTGGAACACACGACACAACTCATTCAAAGCAATATAATCTAGTCTATTTTTAAACTAGGAGTGACTAAAGATTTTCGCGCCAAAACTTGCATCTTTGATTGGCTAAGACTGATCCGGTTTTACACAATACTAAGTCGCATATATTTTGACACATGTTTTGACGTATCAACTGTTCGAAGCTTGCACGCCGGTTAGCAGGTTTGTGTAATAGCAATCAAATAAGTAATGTACCTAATTCAACAAAATACATTACATTTCATAGTTTTAATTACAGTACAGCTAAAATGTAGTGTATTTTCTGGTGATATTTTCTAGTGTAAATATGGCTTTTCAAATACTACTCATAGTTTAAAAACAGACTATAGTATACTCCATTTACCCCATTTTCTGAGCAAGCCTAGAATATGGTTATTATTACATTAGTTACAAAAAGTTTCTAATGTCAAAATTACATTGACATTTTATAACTTGTGAAAAGTGCTTCAGTTATAGAAAACCCATTCATGGCACCTTGCTCAACTGGCGGGATCACTTATACTTATGTTATTTTCAACAACTTTAATTCACTTAATGAATCAAGAATATTCAACTGTCACATTTTGCTTTTGCTTTGGTAATTTTTTGCTATCAAATGGGCCTTATACTGTAAAAACCGCCGATATACGGTGATAAGCAGTCTCTTGTAAACATCCATCTAACAAGGACATGTTCCATTGTTAATAAACTTGCACAACAAATGTTAAGTTACAGCCGAGTCTTTTATTTCTAAAACCTTAACATTAACTCATATTTTAAACAGAACAGCCTTAGGCAAATGACAGAGAGAGTCATCGAGTACGACCAGAAGATATACTGCTGCTTTGTAGGCTTAATTAAAGCTTTCGATTGCATACCAAGAGAAGAAATATGGAAAGTCCTAAGAAAGAGAAGGGTGAAAGACGAACTGATAACTAGTATACAGAGCCTTTATAAAACATGCCGGAACTATATCAGAACAGACAACAAAGAATCGAAACCGTTTCTAACGAATTTAGGAGTCACACAAGGAGGAATTTTAAGCCCTTTACTCTTTATACTAGTGCTAGATGAGGTGACCAAGGAAGTTAAAGAGAAAACCAGGAAATACCACGCAGGGTTTTATAAATTGAAACCAGTCCACATATCCGAAATGGCATACGCTGATGACATGCTGATAGTGGCAAATAACAAGGAGACTCTACAACAAAATCTAAAAATATGGGATGAGGCGTTGAGAGAAAGGAATATGGAGATAAATTTAAAAAAAACAAAAACAATGGTAATTGCAAGACAGCACGAAAGCATTACAGTGGAACTAAGGCACAAAAAACTGGAACAAGTTGAAAGTCTTGTACACCTAGGATCCATAATGAGCGAAAACGGCACGATGGAAGAAGAACTAAACAAGAGAATAAAAAAGGAAAACAGACTATATGGGGCAATCAACAACGGTCTTATAAACAAAACAGAAATATGCCAAGACGTTACAAAGCAGTATACGTCCCCACCCTCAAGTACGGGAGCGAAACATGGACCTTAAACGAAGGACAAAGCAAACGACTGCAAGCAGCAGAGATGAAATTCCTGCGTAAAATAAGAGGAGTAACCAAAATAGACAGATTCAGAAACGAAAAAATAAGACAGGACCTGGGAATCAGATCAATAAGGCACGTTATAGAGGGAAATAAACTCCGATGGTTCGGCCATCTAAACAGATTGAGCCAAAACATCACCAAGATAATATGGGACTGCAGGGTACAAGCAACGAGACCTAGGGGAAGACCCAGAACAAAATGGAATAATACGGTAGACAAAATTCTAAATGAAAGAGGAAAACAATGGAGGGAAGCGACCTAACTAACACAAGACAGGAAAATCTGGAGGAATTTCCACCAGAAGACACCCAACCCACCAAACGACAATGACACCAACCCTCGACACCAATAGGTAAAAGAGGACCGGATTGAGTAAGTAAGTAACAGAACACCCGGTATATTATTATATTTTTTAATTCAGCTTACAATTTTAGAGAAAATTTGTCCCTTCAACTAACGCACTATTGTGTACGGTTTCTGTAGAATTTCTAATTTTTGAAAATTTTTGACAAATGCTTAAAAATTAAAAGTTCAATTTTTTGGCTAATTATAAGATCACTGTAAAAGGAAGTTGTGTGCGTGTAACACACTAGATTTTTTATTACTACATAAAACCCGTTTGATATAATTTTCAAGAGATAGTGAGGAAACAACGTCTGAAGGTCGATGCACACTATACGGAACGTCACCGTCACGTTACGTATCGTCACCGTTACGTCAAAATGTTGTTAAATGGAACTATAATGCTAACATTCACATTATCGGTCACCGTCCAGGACCGTCACTGTCACGTGCAGGGAGACATCCTCGAAAAGAATGTTTCGACGTGACAGTGCCTGTCGCTTCCAGTTGAAAGCTGATAATGCGAATTACAATCGGTAACGTCAAGTTGTAATTTCAGTTTGAATACTAGATTTTTACCTATATAAGTATATGGGTTGACGATTTGCACATATACAATGTCCGCCAAAAAGTCGGTATAATATGGGAAACCTTTTTATTTTTTATTTTTCAAAAAAACTTTTTGCGTTAATAATTTTTGCTTGTCTAAAAACCTATTTAACCCCTATCATATACACCGAGTGATTTTTACTTGTTTAGAAAATGGAGTTTTTCGAAATTGTCAAAATCCAAAGTGCTATTTTTCGGAAATTAAGTAAGATTTCAATGAGATTTTTTAGGGTGCGTTATTTTTAGCTAACTGAACAATCTCAAGGCCAGAAAACACCTATTTTTTTAACTTTAGCTAAAAATTACTTTTTCTATTTTTAAATTTTTTTTTTAATTTCACGTACAAAGACTAAATATTAAAGTTAAATTTTTTATGTGAACATTTTAAAGATTTATAATTGAGAAAAATAATATAAAATGTTAATTACTTCTTTAGATTTTCTATTATTTACCGAAAAGTAGGATGTTTGCATAATTTTTACATTTTTTATGCAAAGCGCTTTTTAGGAGAAATATTTTTCAACTCTAACTATTAATTAATATATTGTTATGATACATGAGGCAGTGAAATTAATTTAAATAAAGAAATATTTGAAGCAAATAAGCTTGGAAGAATGATATAATTAAATCTTGATTAAGGTTAAAATTTTCAAACATTATTAATAAATTTAATTGAGACAATGAGAGAAGAGATTTTGGTATTGATTAAATATGTTAATTTAATAGTTACAGAAAATTTTAATAAAATATAAGCCAAGGTAACGATAGACGAATGTGTTATAATAATAATGTGACTTGTTAAATTGTAAATAATGGATAATTTAAAATATGTAAGGGTGCAGTAAGAATAGTATCCAACCAGAACAAGTTTTTGTTTAAAAGTTAGTTACATAAAACAACTCATAAAAACATGTACGTATTTTAGATATGATAATTTTGGAAGAATAAAAAATCGAATCTCTGTCTTAATTTGTGTAATTTTTGTACTTACAAATTAAGAAAAGGCTTGAAACAAATCTCCGAGGTGAAGGTCAAATAAAATATTAAAAATTGGAAAGAATATTGTGATATTGTGTAATAAGAAGCGCTACAGATACAAGTAATTGGAAATGGAATAAAGGACTTAATACTTGTTAATGGAATTTGGATTTATTCATACGTACAAGACATAAGAAGAGGTATTATACAATTTATAATTTGATTTGGATATTTGGTGTATGTTGCTTGAGACATTAGATTATCTGCAAATAAATGGAACAAAGTTAGAATTGGAATTTATCAAAAGAAAGAAACTTACCAGGATTTGAATCGTGTGCTGGAGACATCTAAAAGGGGCGACAGCTGTGACTTGGACATCTAGAAGGAGCAGTAACATTTGGGAGGAACAGTGCTTTCCAGGAGGAGCCAGGACAGGATTTTGATGCCAGGGTAGTTAACGTGATTTAACAGAACCAGAGGGAGGTTGCAGGAATGTACGGTGGTGACATCCAGTAGGTGACAAGACTGGAATTGGAGATTTAAGCAGTTGGTTTGACAGATTGGAGGAAGTTGAAAGGATTCATGTACCATCAAAGGGGTTGCTGTTAGTGAATGGTACATTGAGTGCTGCAGGCTATTGAAGATAAGGTCCAGTGGTGGTTGGTGTTTGCAGTGAAAGCGTAAGCAGCTATTAAGGTTTGTTAAGATAAGTTGACAGAGCATTTTAAATGACAATTTTAAAAGTGACAACATAAAGTTGAGTAAGTACTTATAAGCCGTTCACGATCTTTTTGGGTCAGGTGAGGCTATGACCATCTAGTAATTTTGTTGGCAGAACCTTTGTTGCAACAAAACTCCCTCATGGAAATTGACACTTTTTGTGTTAGGTTAGGTTGTTTTCAGTTTAAGGTTATATTTTCTGAATAGGTACATTGTTGCCGGATATTCTCTAGTCTCCACATCAACTCGCGTTCTTTTATATTTGGTCTGTCCTTTTTAAATTGGAAGTAGCATCGTTTAATGGAAATTTTTTGTTGTAACAAAATTATTTTGGGCATTTTGAATTTTCCTTTGACGAAAATTAAAATTATTTTTACACATTTGATAAATCATTTATTTTCTTACGAATATTAAAATAATAAATCTGGCAATGTGGTGGCAAGAAAATGTCGAACAGACACTGACAGAAAAAACAAGTTGCATCTGCTACATCATCGAATCAGTTAGTCCAACATGAAAAGAAAAAATCATAGCCAACTCTGTCCCAAAAAGGTCTTGAACGGCTTATACATAGGTAATTTTGAATAATAGTAAATGTCAATGTAAGATACAGTTGTCAGTTTACCTGGTTTGTTGAGATTTAGAAATCAGTTTGATATTAAACGTCATTAACTAAAATACTGACATTCAATTAATAGAAAGAGATCTTGATTTGGCGAACCACCTGAGATAAGAGAATTTGATTTATTATTATTAAAGAATTATGATTGAATAAAAAAGGGCAAGATTTTAAATAAAAGTATAGCTTTATATAGCCACATTCATAATAATATATTTAAATGGCTTCTAGAAACTCTAATCTAACCCTGTTAATAAATTACTCTTACAAAAATCCTGTAAATGTTCTTTTACAGTTGTCTAAATGAGGAGATTTTTCTTTATCCAATTTATGTTTACAATTTTATGCCGACTTTTTGACGGATACTGTATATTTTAATGTTAAATCTTGAATTTGATCAAAAAGATCAAAATATAACATACGGGTTGTTATCCTAAAAAACCACAGTTTTGTACGTTTATCGTTTATTGCGAACATACTCCTCGTTATCAAGAATAAGGGCAATCACCATTATAGCCATATAGTCATTTTGTCATTTATAAATGTCAACTTTACTATTCTTGGAACATCCAAAGTGGCGTGATCTTTAACCTATACGTGTATTTATTGACAAATGTCTGAACTGTTATGTCATAAAAATGTTAAGGATGATCCCAGTCTACTCTAAATCACATAGAAAATTAACACACTGTAAGTTCATTAATTGGTCACTTGCGAATAGGCATTGCTCAGAGATGAATACCATCGACATTTATCTGAAATGCTTTTTAATAACTTATTGACGTGACGTTAACGTTGGCAAGAAGATGCAAAGTGTGAATATAGGGCAAATTTGCAGTAACGTTGACGGTACGTGACGGTGACGTTTCGTATAGTGCGAATCGACCTTAAAGCATTTTCATTATTATGTAAGGTACTGTGCAGTACAACCGCCAGGGTGGTCGAGCGGTTAGAGAGCTTAGGCTGTGGTGCCACGGTACGAGGTTCAAATCCCACATCTGGTAACTGGAGGGCGGTCCACCCAGTCGCTTTAAAAATTTGGTACCGAAACGACGGCGGTGGAAGTAGGGAAAGTAAGGCAGTCGTTGAAGGCGTGATGCTAACCACATCACCCAGTACGCCGTTAACTGTGTGCCACATTGACTAGGTTTCGGAATTTTTGCTACTTCACCTTTATTTTGCTCGTGTCTGGTCTTGTTTCTGCCGCATAAGATATAATGGGTCTCACGTCACTTGTATATTCCACATTTTGTTTCTTGCTCGATGTACTTGTTGTTCCATATAATACCGTTCAAACAGCCTACAACTCTATTGGCCTTCATTATCTGATCCCTGGTTTCCTTTTCTATTTGACCATTGCTAGTCAACAGCACCTCCAAGTATTTAATTTCCATAACTTGTTCTGTAATTACTTTTTCTATCTCCAATTTACATCTCACTGGATCTTTAGCTATTCTCATTGTTTTAGTTTTTGTGGTAGATATATTCATATTAAACTCCTTGCATTTTTTGTGAAATCGATACAGTAATCTCTGCAAATCGTCCTCATTTTCTGCCACTAATATGACGTCTTCTGCATATGCTACTATATTAAATGTGTTTCAACCCATTCTATAGCCCTTCAGGTTCTTAATTCCTTTTATTAGTTCATCCATTATTATATTAAACAACAGAGGGCTTGACGAATCTTCTTGTCTTATTCCTTTTCTCATTTCTATTGGATCCGTTGTTTCACCGTTGTATTTTATCTTGATTTTGCTGTCAATATATATATCTTTTATTAATTTTATGAGATCGATTGGAATTTTTCTAGGTGTTCGGAGAATTTTTGCCAGTAGTCCTATTTTATTAGTCTTATTTTAGTGTTTATCTCATTTCTTATTTGTTTATAATCATTATATGCTCGAGGGGTGTACAATTGTTTGTATTTAAGATAAACTATTCGCTTTTTTTTATTTATTTATTTATTTATTTATTTCGCACTCAGCCAACAGCCGTTAGGCCAATTATAGGCGTCGCTGTGCAGTTACGCTTTTCTCGAGATAGGGTTTTAATTTCTTGACAGAACCACGGGGTGGGCTTACTGTTTTCTTGCTTGTTTGTTTTCACTTTCTTTTTTCGAATTGCTTCGGTTGCAGCATTGAGTATATTAGTTTTTAACACCTTCCAACTTTCTTCCACTTCTTTTTGCCAGAGTTATTGTGTTTGACTTTTTTCGTTTCTAGTCTATATACAGATATTTCGTTGTCTCATCATTCAGTGCTTTAAACTTGGTTTCATATCTTTCGTTTCCATCCTATTCTTTCTTTATTAAAATAATTTTTGTCTCAGTTTACAAAGAACAAGTCTATGGTCACTATCTATGTCTGTAGAGTTGAGGCTTCAACGTCCAATATCTGGGTGGGATGTATTTTCCTGTTCGTGACTATATAAGCAATGGTGCTTCTATATCCTCTTGTATTTTCCCAGATATGCTTATGTTGTATATTGTGATTCAAATATGTATTATTAATTCTCATTTCATTGCTCGCACAAAACACCGTCATTCGTTCTCTGTTGTCGTTTATTTTGTCTTCTTTAAAACGTTGTTTTACACCTGGTCTTATGTTGTTACCCACTCTACCATTGAAATCGCCTGTTATCATTGTTGCGTCTTCCTTCTTTATAGTATCCAGTGTGTTTTTAAGATCATCAAGGAACAAAAATGAATAGTTGTAGTTGGAATAGTAACAGGTTACTAAGATAGAATAATATTGATGTGACATTTTGATATCACGTCAAGTTAATACTTCTCAGTTGTGAGCAGGGCTGTGGAGTCGGTCACAAAAAATCCGACTCCGACTCCTGATATTTTAGTAGTTTGAATCGGACTCCGACTCCTGACTCCGATTCCCGACTCCGACTCCGACAGTACTAGAATATTGATACCCCCCCCCCCTTCCTTTTCATCTATCTGATAAACTTTACCGGCTCATAACGAATTTCACAAGTTTTGCGGAATGTGGTTGATTATAATAAATTTCATATTTACAAATATTGCATTCACGGTTTCCATATTGTTGATTATAATAAATTTCATATTTACAAATATTGCATTCACGGTTTCCAGCAACGTACTGATTTCACGTACAAATACACAGAGAGGTTTATAAAAACGTAAATGAGGAAAAGGATAAAATTTACTTTAAGAAGAATACATTTCATGGCAAAATTTCATAAACGTGCAAATGCCATTGTTATAACAAGACAGTTTCTTACCTGCCTACTAAACTAACTGTACTAACTACATTCCCTAGCAGATTATTTTCTTAAGGGGTCATTTACTACCAGCCTACATAATACAAGTTTACTAAGTCATAGGAAATTCAAATAGTCTGACGTATGAGCAGGGTTGAGCAGATTTAAATTATTTGATTAAAATAATGAATTTAATGGAGGAATTTAATTATCAAAATCATTGATTTAAATAATATCTTTTTATATTTTGCCAAGTCAACAAAACAAATACACCAAAGAAGTGCCCTTCAAATATTGCCAATTAAACAAAAACACCAAGAACAGTAACAATATAACAAAATGCTGAAACTGGTTTAACTTTTAAAATACATTTTGAAACAGTTAAAACATAAAAATAAGGTGCACCATGAATGTTTGAAGTTAACGTAATACTAATAATAGTAATAATACGTGCTATGCTTGTTTTATTGTTAATCACATAAAACAGTTATTGGTATAATATAGAAAAACCGTCTACTACGCTGTACAAGGACAAAGTCGGCATTTTTTAAATAGTTTGGTAGGAATTTAAATTTACAAGCGGTGATCACACTGATTCTAGAACACACTCTGCACACCAGTGGATCTATGAATTAACATATTATAGTAGTGCACGTGCATTTTCATAAACTAACATAAATAAAGAAAAATCGATTTTTATTAACCCTGAGTCTGTCTTCAAATAGTCAGTACTACAGTCGCTCAAATAGTTTGCTAGCTTTTGGCGTTTTTATAAAACAAAAATTGATAAGTGAGAGCCGGAGTCGGGTAATTTATACGGACTCCGACTCCGACTCCGGCTCCACCCTAAAAGTTCCGACTCCTCAACTCCGACTCCCGACTTCGACTCCGACTCTACAGCCCTGGTTGTGAGTAAATAATAATCTTGAATGAATATAAAATACATGTTAAATAGCTTTCCCTGTGATACGTATAATCTGATTAATTAAAATTAGATATAGATTATTATAATTCAAAAGTAAAGCCAGTAAGTTTTAAAGTAAACCTGATTTGCTTTGATCTATTGAAACAGCAATAGAACTCATTATTCATTCTAACGTAGAATTAGTGAGCGATTGTGCCAATGAAGTTATTTCTACTGAAAAAAGCGAAATATTTTTTGAAGTTCTACAACGAGCTTTTACAGCAGCAGTTTTTATTAAATGAGTTGTTATTAGAAAGTTTGATTTGATATAATTTTGAAGAACTGTCTAGAATTAATGTAACTGTTTTATAAAGTAAATCAAGATCTTGACAGCATTTATAATTGGAAATTGATATTTTGGAAGTTAGATAATTAAAAATTTTAAATAACTAATTTGTTAAACTTAAATAATCTTTATCCAAGACATTAAATGAATTTTGAAGTTTAGTTGATTTTTATTAATGTAGATATCAGATTAAATTTATCTTGTCATCATTTATAACGTTGTATAGTAAATTTTGAAGGTACTGGAAAGTGAATACATATCTTTTTAAAGTAATGAGATTATAGTGGTTATAATTAATGGTTATAAATATAAAATGTAAGGTAAGGAATAATTGTTTTTGACTGAGAGGAAGATGTTTTATTGCTTCAATCTAGGGTCAGTCGTGGTTTGTTTGTTTGTTATGGACAAGGTCTAGAATTGTGAAGTACCAGGTACATTACTTAGACAGCAACTGCTATGGTGGGGCCTGGACACAACGCCCACTGGTCACAACGTCCACCACCTAGTATGGCCGCCATGTTGGACACAACGTCCACTTTCAAATTTGGTCACAACGTCCACCTTGGACACAACGTCCACCGCCATAACGCCCACTCTGGTCACAACGTCCACCTTCGCATTTGGTCACAACGTCCACCTTGGACACAACGTCCACCGCCATAACGCCCACTCTGGTCACAACGTCCACCGACGCCTCTTGAGAATAACAGTTTACGGCGTCGGTCGTAACGTCCACTCTGGACACAACGTCCACCGCCATATCGCCCACTCTGGTCACAACGTCCACTTTCAAATTTGGTCACAACGTCCACCTTGGACACAACGCCCACCGCCATAACGCCCACTCTGGTCACAACGTCCACCTTCGCATTTGGTCACAACGTCCACCTTGGACACAACGTCCTCCACCGCCATAACGCCCACTCTGGTCACAACGTCCACTTTCATATTTGGTCACAACGTCCACCTTGGACACAACGTCCACCGCCATAACGCCCACTCTGGTCACAACGTCCACTTTCAAATTTGGACACAACGTCCACCGCCATAACGCCCACTCTGGTCACAACGTCCACCTTCGCATTTGGTCATAACGTCCACCTTGGACACAACGCCCACTTTTGTTTTACTGGTTATTTATTAATAAATTTTTAACTGTCTTCGTTAATGCTTTTTGAGTGGACTAATGTTTTCTAGAATTTAAAAAAAAATTGGTTTTAGGCTATTTTATGTATTTTTTTAATCAATGTATAGTTTCAACTATTTCCTTCCCATGCTTGACGATTTTGTCTCTCTTTTCTGCTGGTTTTTGTCTAGTGTATGTATTTCCAGCTCATTTCTCATATAAATCGGTATATGAAGCATATGGGTCATATTATAATACTAAATATACCTAAAGATTCATTGGTTTGCGTTACACCTCATTCGAAAAAAACTTTTCCTTATTGTACCAGCAGGTAAGTATTTACAAGTCCCTAAAAACTAAAAATAAAAGAGAAGGTTGACGTCACTGAAAAAACGTGGTTTTACGTGTTATCATTAGTAATATAACAAGGGCGAGACATACCGATAATTTTATACACGCCAAGGGGCGAGCGCTGGTTGTAATGAAAACTGTCCCGATGGCAGTTTTCGAAGAGCAATCAGCACGATGACTCTTGGGATGAGCAAAATTATTTGTACGTCGCCCGCGTTTATATTTTAGAGTAGCTGGTCCGGCAAACGTTGTTCTGCCCAAAAATAATTTGTCTCTGAAACCTCGTTTCACCACTATAGGGTTTTTAAAATATGTCATGTCTACCGTTTTGGACATAAAAATATATGCTATTTCCGCAATTAACATCCCTAAAAACCATAATAACGACACCCATATCGATGTTTAGGCTTAGTTACCCCATTTCACCCCCTAAGGGATCGTTTTTTGGAAAATCACGAAGTACGTGTTTGCTTATTTGTTTTTAGGAGTACTCCTAAGAAGTGCCACGTCGAAATGTCTATTTAATATTATTTTTCCATACAAAATTGGAACCCCCATTTTACCCGTTTAGGGGTTGAATTTCGAAATATCCTTCCTTGTTCCTTGTATAGGTATATCATAAAGGGAACCTCTGCAAAATTTGTGTTTTTTGCTTTTTTAGCCTTTTTATCTCGTTTTTATGCATATTTCGGATTTTATTTGTACTTACTTTTAAGTTGTCAGTTTGCATTTATTTTCGGCCTAATTCATTTCGTAATCGAATATTTCAATCTGGTTCGTTTGCGAGCACATTTTTTGCTTGCATGCAGTTAGACGGGCTTAAAAATGCAGTCAGTGCAGTGGTTTTCTGGGAATTCCTAATAAACTCGGGTATTCCTTTGAATTATTTTGGTTAACTAACACACACGCAGAAAACTCGGTTACTCCTCGTTTTGTATGATTTTAATTCAAAATACAAACAAGAGCAAAACGGCAGATCTGGGGATAGTTATACGCCTATCATCCTTTGTGTCAGAGGCTATAATGAATTAAAATATAAAAACAATAAATTAATTTGTAAAGCTTGTATTAAGACGGTAAGAGTTTACAAACTTTGACAGTTTGACAGAAGCGTGCAATAAAGTGACAAATGCAGGCAATAATATTTTTTATTTACAACTGTTAAACAATACCGTTGTTATTTTGCGATTATTTGTCAATTATGATATATATTATTAACTAAAATCACAATGCCTGTTGTTTACATTTCATAATTACATCGATACCGCCATAAATGCATGGATACCACCATAATTACATCGCTAATACGGATTTATGTGCATATAATCAAACAGGCCATAAACTGCTTTTTCGAGTTGACAGTTATCAGTCTGTCAGTTTGAAAATAATAATTTACACTTCTTTCGTCCCAAACCTAAAATGGAAAACGGTAGCGACAATAGTGCTGTATTCCCCCTGAAGTACGCCAAGCCGGCAAACAAGCTACACAAAATTTACTCCCAGAAAAGTCGAAGAAAACTTATGATATCGCATACAAAAATTTTCTGGAATGAATGTAAATAAAGTAGTTGTAAATAAAATAGCGTATTTCACTCGCATATAATAACTATTATTAGTACACTCAGATGGCTTAAAGAACTCGCTCGCTTCGCTCGCTCGTTATTTAAAAGCCATCTTCGTGTAATAATAGCATCCATTATATGCTCGTATAATAATATACTATTATCTACGACCACTACTAAAAGTAGGCCTTTTAGCGCTAGCTTGTTTCACTAAAAGTGACGTTTTATAGTTTACCGTGTTTAAAGAAATCAGCTGTTTACTTTTAGCACATGTGCTAAAAGTGAAGGGAGGTTCAAAACTACAATTTCGAACTGCAAGTGAAGTTGTAAAGCTATTCTAGTTGCTTCTTGCGTTACAGGTAAAGCGTGTTTGAAATAATTAAAGCGTTATGTAATGAATACAGTCATATGTGGAGTATCAATAATTACATTTCGTAACTGACCTTGACAGCACGGGCGTGGCCAAACAATCGCCAGCGGCGTAGGCTACTATTCATTATGATGCAGCGTCGCAGATGCGAACCTTTCTTAAATCGATATTTATGGATTAATAACGGTAAAATTAAGGTCGTAGATAAAATATTGTATGCAACGCGTGCTAAAAGTCGTTTATGCGCGAGACATGTCTCGCGCATAAAAGTCGACTTTTAGCACTTGTTGCATAAATAGCTATTATCTACTCCTACTGCACAATGGCCATTAATTATGATTCATAATTCACAGTTTGCAGCCAATCATAAAATTCTATTTTCATTATTCAATAGTTTGCAAGTTGCAACCAATCAGAAAATTCTATTTTCATTACTCAATAGGTTGTAGCCAATCACAAAATTCATTCTTATTATTAAATGACTTTTGAAGTTAACAGCTGTCACAAATGTCATAATTCTGAAATATGAACACAAGGCTCCTATTGCATAGGAGTAGATAAAATATCGTATTATATTCGCGATTATGGCCATTATTCACTCAGATGACTTGCGCCACGAGCCTTCGGCTTGTGGCGCAAATGTCATCTTCGTGAATAATGGCTGTCATAATCGCTCATATAATAATATACTAATATTGCATAGTATGCAATAACAACATGCTTTTGGCATATGGAAAGTGTCAAATAATAGCTCCTTTAGGAAATGGTAGTCGAAAAAAGTAATTTATTTCGCCTAATACAATATGTATCTAAAATGGCGAGAAACCACACATGTAGATATTCCTTGTAAAATTCTGAGTAGAAATGTTAATACTAAAATGTTGGACTTATCTTCATGAGCTCTCATGAATGCTAGATAAAAACAATTTTTATTTAAGTACAGTAACTTTTCTGTTCGAAATACGTCAAAATATCACCAAGGAAAGTTGTTCAAAATGTAAAATTGCCGTACCATGCACATTTTCAGAAATATCAACTTACTTTCAAGAATCGTATCATTAGGTTTAAGTCTGGAATGTTTTGCTATCCTAATACTGAATATATTAAAGAATATAATCATAAAATTTTGGACTCCCATATCTTCAAAAAATATTATACAATTTGTTTAATTATTTATTCCTACTCAGGAAGCGCTCTTTAATAGCGTTACATTTTCACAACACCCTGTATAATGTGAAAATAATATTCCCCAGCATATAGCCTTCTATTACGCCACACGTAATTAATTTAGATTTTGATGTAATCTTTTTAATATGCCCGTCTAAATCTTGATATCGCACAATTACTTTTTGAGAGGTCATATGTAAATCGGAAGTACTCCAAAGCAATTCCACAAATATACATTTCTATCGTACCAATTAAAATTGTGAGACTCACACAATCAAAGGTTTTGGGTTAATCCCATATTGTTAATGGCTGTAGTACTTAGTTATATAGGTAGGTAGTGTAAAATAAATGATTAAAAATGGTTTTGTTTGTATTTAAAACAATTACTTTAGTTTCATATCAATAAACTTTATTAACTAGACTATTTCTACTTTTATAATAGGTACATTTATTGTTTTAATATTTACTTTATATCCCGCGAGCCACAACGTTACTCGTAAGGCTGCTAATTCACACAGATTCGGTATTCGAATCTTATAAATTTCTGATACCGACAGCCCATCGTCGAAATGTATTTAGATTGGAAGACGCAATTTCTTTGTTCAGATTCGCAGGTTCGAATATTATGTTGAGATTCGAATCTTGAGCTCAGATTCAAATCTTACGTTCACATCAGGTGTTACGTATTACAGAGGTTCAAATTCGAATTTCATATTCAGATTCGAAAATTAGAATCTTAGGGATTTGAATCTTTTTAGATTCGGGATGCCAATCTTAAGAATTTCAGAATATTGACAGCCCTACGAGGAATTCTTTAAACTCGCCTTATGAGATGTAAAATTTATAATAAAAAATATTATTATTTCTAAACTTCCCAATGTAGAAATGTTTTAAGAGTATATTTTACTATGTCGATTAGTAATCCTTCTAGAAAAATATGTCTCACTTTTAAAACTTAAAAATTATATCTACCAAACTGTATTGGATAGAGCGTTAACGTTATCCATAATTCAGATAGAAGCAGAAGCAATGCGGTCTTTGAATTATGACGAGATATTAAACGATTTCACTGAATTAAATTCTAGAAAAAAAACTATATTTCCTTTATTAGTTAGCTATTGTTTATTACTTGTAGTTTATTTTAATTTTGTTACTTTTTACTTCGATCGTCTGAAAGACGAAGGAAGTATTGTAATCACGAAAAAATCACTTTCCGAGATTTCTTCAGATCTTCAGGTTTCAGGGTCTCTAGATGACGAAAAACAGGTTTTCTCAATTCCGTCTGTCTGTCGGCGGTATAACTCAAAAACTATTTGTCGGAGGAAGATGATATTTTGCATACACATTATATATATATATATGTATATATATATACCTGGAATGGAACCGGGAAAATATCAGACAAACATATACAAGGTGAACACCATAAAAAATTACACTTTGTTTATTTTTGCGTTAATTCGACTTTTCGATGCAGTCGATTGCTACGCAGGTGCAGTTACGATCGCTATGCAGATGAGGCGGGTTCAAACGCCAGCGGGATACATTTTTAAAAATTTGTTAATTGATCTAATTCGCGCGAGGGAAGTTCGGCATAAACCCATTTAGATTTTTTACTACTGTTCTTATTAAAATGACTTTTTAAAACAATTACGTAGTACATTATACAAAAAAAAGTAAAGCGTGATTTTGTTCGAAGTGTAAGTTTAAAGCCCAAGGGCGAAGCCCCCGGGCTACAAATACACAGAGGGAAAAATGGCGTTCACTCCTGCCTTGTATATATTATTTTTTCCACGACCTATAGTAGAAACAGCTATTTTCATAAAGCGTTACAGTCAATTGGAATTATACTGCAATATTTAGTAGGATTTTGAATTGTATTATAACAATATACATCTTATATATATATATTCTTTATAATGAATATATGCTTTAAAATGAAAATTCTGCCACAATTTTTATAACCAATCTAGAAACTGATTTTTACTCCCAATCTTGGAAAAATATATGTATTTTCTTCAGCTGGCTTTTATCTTTATGCTTCGGGAATTCACGTGTAATATATGTTTGGTGAAAGTGAAATGGGCTGCGCTGTCATTTAAAATCATGCCACCACTAAACCCCATGTTTGACTCTCTCGTCTAGGGTCCGCAAATATCTAAAATCGGCCCTGAAGGTCCTCTATCTGACCCAGTTAACTAACAGAGCTGCCTAATTTGTCAATGTCATTTAGAGACCCTAGGTAACATAAAGAAACTACAGTACTATAAGCATTAAAATATTCTAAAGTATGTGGTAAAACACTAAAAGCAAATAGGGGATTTGTACTTAGTAGAACAAAAATCCAGCAGAAAATAGGACCAAAATCGTCAAGAATGGAGAGGAAATAGTTGAAACTATAAATTGGTTCAAAAAATACATAAAATAGCCTAAAACCAAATTAATTCTAAAGAACATTAATCCACTCAAAAAGCATTAACGAAAGCAGTTAAAAATAAATAACCAGTAAAACAAAAGTGGGCGTTGTGTCCAAGGTGGACGTTATGACCAAATGCGAAGGTGGACGTTGTGACCAGAGTGGGCGTTATGGCGGTGGACGTTGTGTCCAAGGTGGACGTTGTGACCAAATTTGAAAGTGGACGTTGTGACCAGAGTGGGCGATATGGCGGTGGACGTTGTGTCCAAGGTGGACGTTGTGACCAAATGCGAAGGTGGACGTTGTGACCAGAGTGGGCGTTATGGCGGTGGACGTTGTGTCCAAGGTGGACGTTGTGACCAAATTTGAAAGTGGACGTTGTGACCAGAGTGGGCGATATGGCGGTGGACGTTGTGTCCAGAGTGGACGTTACGACCGACGCCGTAAACTGTTATTCTCAAGAGGCGTCGGTGGGCGTTGTGACCAGAGTGGGCGTTATGGCGGTGGACGTTGTGTCCAAGGTGGACGTTGTGACCAAATGCGAAGGTGGACGTTGTGACCAGAGTGGGCGTTATGGCGGTGGACGTTGTGTCCAAGGTGGACGTTGTGACCAAATTTGAAAGTGGACGTTGTGTCCAACATGGCGGCCATACTAGGTGGTGGACGTTGTGACCAGTGGGCGTTGTGTCCAAGACCCGCTATGGTCATATGGTCAAAGTCCTACTTAGAATTTTGCCGATACTACGGAGTTCCAACCCTAGCAAGGGATATTTTGCATCCTAGTAACATGGGACCCACGACTTTACATCACTTCAGAATGATGGCATTCTAAAGAGGTTTTCATCCTCATTTTTTATTTTTAGAAAGTTCGCTGGAATCGGGAATCGAACTCTTGACCCTTAGATTAGTAGCTAGAATACGTAACCACTGATCTGCTAAGCCCGGCAGTAGTGGTTTATAATTCATTTTTTGCACTACTAGTCTCAGAACGCATCGTTATTGGCCTATTTTTAGGTCGTGAAGTTGATTTTCTCCACCAAGGGAGAGAAATTAAAATAAACAATTTTCACCGTGGTAACTAATAAATTGCTAAGTTACCAAATATGACTATTTTAATTTTGACGTTTTAAAGAGCTGCATTGTCAGGTTGACAGTTAAAATATTTTCGAAATTTGTTGTGAATTTACGTATTAAGCCGTTTGGTAGTGCAAAAAATAGTATATGCACCACGGTAGCGAATCGTCTTATAAGCTTCGCGCTTTAGATACTTCGCGCTGCGCGCTCAGTATCTAATATGCGCTCAGGTTATAATACTGCGCTTCGCTACCTTGATGTATAATATACTATTAATATTAACATAAGTCAAACGTCAACTCATAAATTGGAAAAATGTCAGTTGTTTAATGTTATACGTTTCAATTAGTTTATAAAGCATAAACTAAAGGACATAACAGGGTATATTGCAGAGTCTATGTGGACTAATGCAAAACGATAGCTTAGTAGAGGTCAAATCTAGATATAAAATAATTAGGAAAGCCGTCAGAGAAAATAAAAAACTGTGTGTAGAGTTTGATGCAGATGATTATCTACATCTTAGAAAAACCCATCATAATCTTTTTCCAAATTCAAGAGCAACTAAATATTTGCGAACGAAATTTTTGCTATCTGATTTTATATAGAGATATCGAAACAGGATTTATGAGAATGGAAAGAGATGATTTTTTTGGTAAGAAAAAATATTGACAAAACTACAAAACTTTTTGGGAAAACTGCACATTATCTGAATTGGCAGATCCTCGAATCCCTAGAGGATCAGGGATCCCGCTTATCTATACATATATAAAGGAAAGTCACAACCCTGACTAATCAACGGAGAGCCGAAACCACTGGCACTAAAAACTTGAAATTTGGGTGGAAGGTTCAATTTGTTACGTAAGGTAGTGCTAAGAAGGGATTTTTTGAAATTCGACCCCTAAGGGGGTGAAAAGGGGTAAAATGTGTTTTCACGAATTCCTCAATATTTCTTACACCCGATAAGATATCGACTTGGTGTTTACTTGCAAAGATTATCAATAAAAGGAGGAAAAACTGAAAAGGTGTGGGGGGGTTAAATTTATTAATTTTTTTCGCCGTGAGTTTCATTTCACAATAAAATGGGTTAAAAGGGATATTTTGAAATTCCTCCCCTACGGGGGTGAAAAGGGGTAAAATGTGTTGTCACGAGTTCCTCAATATCTCTTACACCCGATGAGATAGCGATTTGGTGTTTACTTGCAAATATTATCAATGCAAATACCTAGACACTTATTTTAGTATTTTGCCCTAATAAACCCCTAAAGGTGCAAATCTGAATTGGGGGTGAATTAAAGAACCGTAAGTATTTCCTATGTTTATTGAGTTAGAACATTCTTTTTTGGCATACAGATGGATTTTTAAAATATTTAGAAAGGGGCGTAAGGGACTTTGAAAATTTTAACCCTAAAGGGGCAAAAGGAGGATAAACTGAAAAGTGGGGGGGGGGGGGTTAAATTTATTAATTTTTTCGCTGCGAGTTCCATTTTATAATAAAATGGGTTAAAAGAGATTTTTTGAAATTCCTCCCCTACGGGGGTAAAAGGGGTAAAATGTGTTTTTACGAGTTCCTCAATATCTCTTAGACCCGATGAGATAGCGACTTGGTGTCTACTGGCAAAGATTATCAATGCAAATACCTAAAAACGTATTTTACGATTTTGTCCTAATCAACCCCTAAAGGTTCAAGTCTGGATTGGGGCTGAATTAAAGAACCCTAAATATCTCCTATGTTTATTGAGTTAAAACACTCTTTTTTTGTATGTAGATGTATTTTTAAAATATTTAGAAAGGGGTGTACGGGATTTTGAAAACGTTAACCCTAAAGAGGTAAAAGGAGGAAAAACTGAAAAAGGGTAGGGGGTGAATTAAAGACCCTTCGTTACTCCTATGTTTATTGAGTTAGATCAGTCTTTTTTGGTATATAGATATATTTTTAAAATATCTAAAAAATGGTTTAAGTGATTTTGAAAAATGTACCCCTAAAGGGGTAAACTATGTTTTCACGAATTCCACAATATCTCTTAGGCCCGGTAAGATATCGACTTGGTGTTTGCATGAGTAGCTATCCAATGCAAATGTCTAAAACCACATTTCATTGCCCTAATCAACCCTTAAAAGGTGCGAATTTGAATTAGGGGTGAATTATAGAACCCTTTGTATCTCCTGTGTTTGTTGAGTTAGATCATTCTTTTTTGGCATATAGATGTGTTTTTAAATCTTTAGAAAACGTTTTTAAGGGTTTTTTAAAATTTCACTTCTAAACCTGTAAAAAGGGAAAACTGAATAGAAGTAGGAAGTTAAAATTATTTTTCGCTGTGGGTTCATTTCAGTATAAAACGGGCTGATTTTTTTTAGAAATTGCACCCCTAAGAGGCGAAAAGTGGTAAACTGTTTAGCGTATTGAGTGATGGAGGAAGGAGACACTCTAGAATGCATTTGAGATTTAGAAGAAAAAACAAACATTTGTAGTCCGTACGAAGAACGGGCATCTTGCTAGTACGAGATATATGCAACTTTGTGCAAAGTATACATCCAATTGCAATCAGAACAATAGTATGAATTCAATTGAAAAAGATGGATTAATTTGCATGACTCCAGCTTACGAGTTATTGCTTTGGAACGACTCATCATTTACGACCTACCTCTAGTGAATAACATGGAGTCTTGTCAATTACTGACGCTTCTCCAATGCCACCATATAAGAAGAAACACGTTTCTCTTTATTTAGTTAAATATAATTAGTCGATTTCTGTAATTTTGTGTCTCTTTCATATTGATTATTTCACCAACTATCAAGTAGATTCTATTTCCTCGTCGTCGTCATAGACATTCACATTAATAAGAGAGATAAATGTAGAGTCATCCAGGTCTACGCTCCAACAAAAGACCACGACGACGAGGAAATAGAAGAATTCTATGAAGAAATCAACATCGCACTTCATGAGAAACCCCCAAAATACATAATATTAATGGGAGATTTCAACGCGAAAATTGGAATAAAGAATAACGAAGAAGAGACATTCCTAGGACCATTTGGTCTAGGGACAAGAAATGAAAAAGGAGAAGTTCTTGTGAACTTTGCAAATGAAAACAGTTTACATATAATGAACACCTATTTTTAAAAACCTCTTGGAAGACGATGGACTTGGCAGAGTCCAGATGGCAGGACAAAAAACGAGATCGACTTCATCATAAGTAACAACAAAAATATAATCCTTGACACAGGAGTCATCAACTCCATAAATGTGGGAAGCGATCATCGTATGATAAAAGCCAGAATATACATAAACGCTAAACAGGAAAGACGAAAATTAATAAACACACAAAAATATCGAAACAGACCAACTAAAAACAAAAGCGACCCAATACCAAGAAATCTTACAAGAACGCTCTACATCTATAACCAACATCGAGTCCCTTGATGAATACAACAGAACTCTAACAAAATATATCATCGAAATATCCCAAACACTATCAAAGAGTAAAAGAAATAAAGAACAAAAATTAAGACAAGAAACAATAAATCTAATAGATAAACGGAAGCGTATGAGGAAACAAAACACGGATGACAGGAGAGATATGATTTCAATACATAAAACAATAAAACAAAAAATTAGACAGGATATTAGGAGTTACGAAATGGAAAAAATAAAAACTACACTAGAAGAGGGGAAAAGCCTAAAACAAACCTTGAAATCTATGTCAGAATACAAAAGTCAAATAACAAAACTTCAAAATGAAAACAATGAAATAATAACAGAAAAAGAACAGTTAAAAGAAACAGTGCAAACATACTATGGAAAATTATACGATACGTAAGTAGATCCACCACCAAACAACAAAGAAGAAAATAGAATTAAAATTCAGAATGTAGGATCAGAAGACATTCCTAGCATAACCATAGATGAGATACAACATGCACTAAATAAAACGAAAAACAGAAAATCGCCGGGAGAAGACGAAATAGTGGTGGAAATGCTGAAACATGGAGGCCTTCCAGCACTAAAACTACTACAACAACTATACGAGAAATGCTTGACTGAAGGCCGAATACCGGAAGATTGGAACAATGCACTGGTGGTAATGATATTCAAGAAAGGAAACAAGGAACTATTAGCAAACTATAGACCTATAAGCCTCCTTTCTGTGTTACATAAATTATTCACTAGAATACTAACTGAACGACTATCTAACAAACTCGACTGCTACCAACCCCGTGAGCAGGCGGGATTTAGAAGTGGATATAGCACCATGGATCATCTGCAGGTAGTAAGAACGCTAATAGAGAAGGCAAATGAATATAATATAGAACTATGGATAGCCTTCATAGACTACGAAAAGGCGTTCGACACCATTGAAATATGGTCGGTCTTGAATGCATTAAGCAACTGTAGAATAGACGAAAGATACACTAAAATTATAAAAAAATGTGTATGAAAATGCCACCTTCCAAGTCTTGCTCAAAGAAGAAAAAACAAACAAAATACGGGTGAGGAGAGGAGTCCGCCAGGGAGACTCGATGTCACCAAAATTGTTTACGCTGGTCTTGGAGGATCTCTTAATTGGGAACAGAAAGGTATCCTAGTTGACGGTGAAAGGCTTAACCATCTCCGCTTTGCGGATGATGTTGCAATATTTAGTGAGTCCCCAGAAGGGCTGCAGGAAATGATAAATGAACTCCAAATAATTTCACAAAAAGACAGTTTAAAAATAAATATTGCCAAGACTAAATATATCACTAACCAAACAAACATGGGAAACAACACAGAAATGACAATACAAAACCAAATATTAGAGAGAGTGGATTCATATATATATATACCTAGGTCAAACAGTAGAAGTAACAAAAGCAAATCTTAAGGCGGATCTAAAACGAAGAATATCACTCGCGTGGGCCAGTTTCGGAAAACTTCAAAAAACATTAACATCAACACTACCAAACACAATTAAAGCCAGAGTGTTTGACCAATACGTATTGCCAGTTTTGACATATGGAACGAAGACCTGGGCTTTAAATAAAACGATTGTGACTAAACTACGGATTACTCAAAGAGCAATGGAAAGGCGCATGATAGGCATAACACTCCGAGACCATATAGAAAACGTAGAAATAAGAAAAAGATCGAAAATAACGGACGTGATATACAGAACATGAAACGAAAGTGGAACTGGGCCGGACACATTGCCAGATTAAGTGACAATAGATGGACAAAGAAAATAATAGAATGGAGACCTCGACACCACAAAAGAGGAATAGCACGTCCATAAACCAGGTGGACAGACGACATAAAGAGACATGTAGGCGGAAACTGGATACAAATAGCTCACAACAGAACAGAATGGAAACGACTTGGGGAGGCCTACATCCGACGATGGATGGATTGGCTTTGATGATGATGATGATCAAGTAGATTCACAAATACTCTCGCAAACATTTGTAAAATATCAAAATCTTCAAATAGGTTTACTACTGGGTAGTGTAGGCCACTGGGACCAGTCTTATAGATTTTGTATGCTAGTGGTATTCCACTAATAAATGAATTACCCTTAGCCACGTTTGCGGATTATATGGCAATTTTAGCTAGAGACCATATAATCATCGCAGAAATCAGGATGTATGCTCGGAAACATGAGATCATTCTTCACAACCCTGTCAACGTTTAAACTCCTTGACAATGAGGGAATAATAAAAAGCTCGAGAAGACCAAACCATTTGATGTGTGTTAGAGAATTATGCTAGTTCAAAAAACAGAGCAAGTGCATCTGATCGTAAGAAAAGCCTTCTGCCACAAGACCAAACTGAGAATAGACTATTGGGAGAAACCTTATTATACACAAATTAGATAATTTGACGCAGGAAAGAATTGTTCCAAAGTAAGTGCGTTTTATGCTGTTGTCGCCACTTATGGACAAGATCTAGAGAAATGGAATACCAAATACCTTATTTATTTATTTATTTATTTGGTGAACATTGGGATACAACGGGTAGGAGCCCAAAAGAGTATCCGCAAAATTACAAACTATTACTATACAATATACAACAGTAAATTAAAATTACCGAATTAAACTACCATACCTATATGAAAAATGAAAATATGCATAATACATAAAATATTTAAAAAGCCAGGTATTATTCAACGCGATCTCTTATAATTTTCTTTATTGTCGCAGGGGACATAATAAAAATATCAATTACATCGCAATATAAATTAGTACATTTTGTTATTCTGCATAACGGAGAATTTTGTGAACAACTGGTATTCCTAAATGGAATATTAAATAATTCATTATAACGAAGATTAAATCTAGGCACATTTATACTTATTAGAGATAACAGTTCAGAATTATTATACAAGTGGTTAATGACTTTATACAAAAACAAGATATCTGTAATAGTTCTTCTAACAGTTAGAGGCAATATATTAAAGTGCTTTCGAGCCATTATAAGATTCTCTTTAGGATTATTGTATCGAGCTTTAAAAGAAATAAATTTAATAAATTTAATTTGTATATGTTCCAGTCTATCTATATACACATCATATCTCGGATTCCAAATGACACTACCAAAACTCAACCGACCAAGAACAAAAGAATTGTACAAGCAAATAATAGATCTGATATTAGAAAATGTTGCACATCTTCGCATTACGTATGCCAACATTCTCGATGCTCGAGTAGCAGTCAATTCTATATGCATACCAAAAATTAATTTAGAGTCCATCATAATCCCCAAATCTCGAACGTGATCGACCTTAGGGAGTGTGGAATTGCCAATTTTATAGTTAAACGTATGAACAATATAGTTTCTTGAGAATGTGATAGTTTGACACTTGCTTAAATTTAATAACAGGGAATTAAGGTTACAAAATTGGACTAATCTATCTAGATCACTTTGAATAAGTTGGCAATCCTTAATGCTTTCTACAGTTTTAAAAATTTTTAGGTCATCTGCGTAAAGCAAAAATCTGCAGTTTTGAAAACATGACCCAATTTTGTTTAAATATATAATAAAGAACAGCGGTCCCAAATGCGATCCCTGTGGGACGCCTGAAGTGGGGGTAATAGAGTCTGAAAGATGACCTTGAATTGAGACGAATTGGGATCTGTTTTTTATATACGATTCCGTCCATTTAAGCAGGTTTCCATTCACCCCTACCTCAGCAAGACGGGAAAGTAGAATATTATGACTTATTTTGTCAAATGCCTTGCTGAAGTCGGTGTAAATGGCATCCACCTGGATTCTTTGGTCTATGTGATCGTGGAGATACTCGGTAAATACAAACATGTTAGTTTCGATTGATCTGCCTCTATAAAACCCGTGCTGCTCCGGTCCTATGGTATTTTGGACTAAATAAAATATGTGTTTATAAACTAATTTTTCAAAAAGTTTTGCAATCGCAGATAATTTGCTTATTGGCCTATAATTTTTGACGTCCTTTTTTTGCCCACTTTTAAATATTGGAACAAGCATGGCCGAACTAGACACTAATAAGTGCTATGGTCATATGATCAAGGCCTTACTAAAAGTTTTGCAAGACTAGAGTGTTCTTTCCTTTTGTGATTTGATAAGTTTGTGTTTATTTGGCTAGCACTTTAGACTCTTTACTATTATCTGGGCTTCAGTGGTGTAGTGAGTCTTGCGTGGGCCTGTGTTTCAAACTACTGGCGTGCCTCAATTTTTGTTTTAGTAAAGGAAATAATGTATTATCGGTGACCTCATTTTTACCTTGCAGTGTAGAGGCTGGTGCTTTATACGCTTACGTCTGGCGATACAATGCTCAACTTGCCGCGGATTCGGGTTACAGAGTTGGAGCGCCCCTTTGTGAGGCAAATAAGCCTGCTCTTTTTCTGCGTTTATGTTTAATAGTTCCACACAATTTTAGTGGGAGTAGAGCTAACCTCACGCTGTTTTCGAGTTTGACGGACAATTCCTCCTAGCACCTCGAGACACGAGGTGTAGTGCATTCTGTTGGTGGCCGTTTAGGATCTGATGCCCACGATAAATTCTAAAAATGTCCAGGTTGCATGCAGCTCCAGTGTTTTTTAAGCAATGCAAACGTTATCCACGCCCTGCGGACTAATGTGCCAGCTATAAAATTCAAGCAGCACGTGTTCTTTGAGCCGTTATTAAACATGAGGCCCTCTCTCTATGTATTACTAGAACGCTCGTACTCCCTTTTTATCCCCAGCGTCGGGAGCAGGCAGCTATGCTCGGTGCACGTCCCCTATTATGTTTGGAGGCAAATTTTCTCCGCCGAACGTAAGCCAAAACGTTCGGTCTTAAACGGATTGCATTCCTGTGAGTTGCCGCATTTCAAATTCAACAGGCCCGGGACGAGGATTTCAAAATCCGCCGGCCATGGATTCAAGAGCTCCCCATTTACGCAGAGTGCTGCGCTGCATTTAAACCAGTTAATTACATAAGCTGCGAGTACTAGCACATGTCCCATTCTAGCTTAAATAACAGCGAAGTTTTTGTATTAGGCGTATTTTACCTGCGTTATAATGCGACGTTTAAGTACAAAGGCCTTTCGGATTTATTGCGCTCGGTATAAGATAAAAGTTTAGCTTTTGTTTAAGCAACGATAGCTGCCTTCAATAAGGGTTTCTGTTTGTAATTAGGTTGCCATGTGTGCTACGGCCTGCAAGCAAATGAATGCGTGCATCTGGGTTGATCAAGTTAACATTTTAAAGTCAGTTATTTGTTTGTGTATTTTTTCCAAACTTCGCTTGCAATCTAGTCATATTCAACGTAGTGTTTTTGCTTGATTAATGCACCTTGCCGGGCGTTTGAATTGTGACCCAGTTGTTATATATCGAGGACATCAGATCAAAGGCGCGTACGAACCAGTACGTTCATATGTTCATACTCTAATCTAATACCCACGATATGGTTTAGGGTTTTTGTACTTATTGATTTGGCGTCGTCCGCTATGGGTCTAAAATATTTCCTGTGTGTTTATAACGCTAGGCCTAACTATGGAATTGTTACGAATGAATTGTTTTAATATTTGACTATAATTAAATCCTCTTTTATCCCTACTAGGTAACTGCGTTTTCGACTGTTAGATCTGTTTTTGTTTTAGTGAACGCCTGGCGCCCGTTTGTTTCCAAATTATGCATTTTTTTTAAATCAAGAACTGCCACCTAGTCTTTATCGACGCCATTCAACAGAGGGTTTGAGTTGCCCAGAACGGTGGTCACCTTTCATTTAAGGGTGGCACAAGTTAGGTATTACATGTTACATTAAACTTAGTCAGAGACGATAACGTATACAGTACGGAGGCACAGTAACTGTAATATTATTTTTTACAGAAAGGATTTTTCTAGCATTTGCATTGGCAAAATTATCGATTACTGTCTTTAAATGTATTCTTCGAACTAAAGAATTTTCAATGGAAATTACAGCCAACACAGACAACCTGTTTTGCTTTATAGAATTTCTTAAATAGTTTTTTATCAATTTTAACTTTGAAAAAGATCGTTCAGAGGTAGCAACGGTTACTGGAATTGTTAAGAACAAATAGTACGCTGTTATTATTTGTGTGAAACTACTGCTTGAAGATTTTTTTTCGTAATACTATACCGTTATTGTGTTTTGACTGAGCTAAACAAACACACGGAGGCTGAGAGGAGGTCGTAAGATGAAGTGAAGGTGAAACAGTTGCTCTTAAAACAAATCCATTTTGGGTCCTTTCGTGTGTACTATTTTACAAGTTTTGAAATGGGACTGTGGACGAATACAAACGAAAAAATTGAGATATAAAGCAGCTTGGCAGATAATGAGGTTAGTCTAGCATTTAATGAACTACATTGTAACCTTAAAATTGCGGGCAAGAAATAAAAGAAGTTTTACCTTTAAATTTAAACAGCTGTAAACAACACGGTTTGAGTTTGAAATAAAATTTAGGCAACACATCCTACATATAGTAGTATCACTGGTGGCATATATAGCGCCTACGAAAAGTTGAATAGCGAGCGGAGAACGCAGAATACACGGCGAGAAGAGTGCGACGCTGGTCCGTCCGGGACGCTGTTTCATCAGCCGAACCGTAAGAGATAGAGAACAAAGTTATTAAAGTTATATGTTTGGAATGGTCATGTCAGGTCAGGAACCGAATTTCAGTCACGTGACACTTCCGGTTTTTGAGAAATCACAAAAAAGACCGTTTTTCAAATAGAACGCCTATTAAATAAAAACTGTTTCAGCTGCCAAACGGAGCTGCGACCCTCTGCTCCTTAAAACCTCGATCGGTTAGGCAACCACTTTGACACTTTCCAGGTATGGGTACAGTTTTTATTTAATACGCGTTCTATTTGAAAAACGGTCTTTTTTGTTTTTTAAATGAGACATTTGTCTCACTGGATTGCTTGTAAACACATAACCGTGAAAGACAGGACTTCTGAGGCACTTATTTACGCTTCAACAAGCTTTATTGTACTAACAAGAATTAGTATTATTAAAAATAATAAAACACTGCTGGAGCTTGTGGTTTGAAAATATCACAAATTCGTTAAAACCTCTCACCACACAAATATTTCACAACTGCTAAATACGTATTTCAACAGCCAAACTATCATCATCAGTAGCTACGTTGTGGTTTTAACGAATATATGATATTAAAAATAATATTCAAATATAGAGAAAGCTCTAGAACAAATCATATCAAAACCAGAAGAAATTGAAGCTAGAAATACGAGAATAGAAAATAAGTTAGATAGAATCCATGCTGAGATGAAAAAGCTAAAGAAAGAACAAGCACTAATAGAATAGGAAATAAATGAACTACAAAAGAAAAAGATAAACATGTCGGAGAAAATGAAAAACATAGAAAAAGAATGGATTTCAGTGAAAAAAAAATAAAAGAAAGGAATGTGGTCATTATCAGGGACGTCAACATAAAGACTGAAGCAGCAAAAAGAGACGTAGAAAATCTACTACAAACAAAGTTAAACATAGAAGCAGAAATAGAAGAAGTTACATTGAATACCACAAAGAAACAATCTCCGCTGGTTATTGTAAAATTTCGAGATATCGAAGATGAAAAAAAGGTGTTAAAAGAAAAACGAAGGTTACAAGACACAACCATATACATTGATGAAGATAGAACTGAAGAAGAACAAAAAGTACAAAGGAAAATAAGAGAAAGAGCGGTCGATGAAAGAAAGGAAGGTAGACATGTTTAAGTTAGAAAACTATGGATAGGGGGACAGTTATGGGTATAGGATAATTTTATCCAAGACCTAAAGAAAAAAATTATGTTAGAAGATAATACTACTCCAAAAAACTAGAAAACGATAAACAGTGGAAGGAAGTGAAGGTAGCGAACTTGGCAATGGAACAGGCAAAACAAGAGAACAGAATTAAAACCATAAATAAAAGGAAGAGAAAACGAAAATGAGGAAAAAACAATACAATGAGGATTGGATCATGGAACATAAAGACAATGTTAGTACCAGGGAAATGCATGAGACGTCAAAAGAAATGGAGAAATACAAGCTCGACATCTTAGCCCTACAGGAGCTAAGATGGAAAAATGAGGCTAAGATTGAGAAGAAAAAATTTACTTTATATTATTCTGGGGAAACGAAACAAGGAAGAAATGGAACAGGTATAATGATAAATAATAAATTAAGAAGAAATATTATTCAATTAAAAGCCGTAAATGGAAGAATTTCTTCTGTGCGTATGGAAAACAAGCTGGCAAACTTGACAATAATTAATGCATATGCACCGACAGAAGAAGCGGAGGATGAAGAGAAGGAACTCTTCTACGAGAAATTAGAAGAAACTAGCGAAAGCATTAAAAAATGATATAGTGCTGATTGTCAGAGACTTTAACGTAAAAATAGGGAAGAAACACAGTAATAGAGGTATAGCAGGACAGGAAACAATTCACAAAGACACAAACAAAAATGGAACAAAACTTTGCAACCTGGCTACCGTAACAAACACATTTATAGTTAGTACTAAATTTTAGCATAGAACAGAACATAAGATAACCTGGCTCTTGCCAGGGAAAACGACTGGTAATCAAATTGACCATGTACTAATTTCGAAGAAATAGGTGAAAACAGTACACGACGTAAGGTCATATAGAGGAGCAAACTGCGATACAGACCACATATTGGTCATAGCTAATATAAGAATGAAAATAATTAGAAACATGAATAAGCAGAAAGGAGAAGACGCTGGAACATAGACAAACTAGGGATGCAAGAAACAAAACATAACTACTCTAGGGCTATTACTAATAAATTCCAAACTTATGAGGAAGCTGATATAGAAACAGAATGGAACAATATCAAATCCAATATAATAAAAACAACAGATGAAATACTGGGTCAAAGAGGGGGTTAACAGTCGAAAGAATGGTTCTATGAAGATGTAACATATACAGACTCAGGAAAATGGAGACGAGAAATAAATGAATAAGAACAACAAACGAAACAGATCTCAATAAATACAGGACAAAAACAAGAAGCTAATAAACTATATAAAAAGAAAAAAACACAATGAATCAGTAATCAAATGAAAAAGCTAGAACTTAATAACAAAGATAACAGAAGACTGTTCGAATATATAAGACAGCAATACAACCCAAAAAAAAAAACAGTAGGAATGGCAAAAATAGATAAAAAAGACTGGGAAGCACATTTCACGAGATTATATACAAACAAAAACTTAAACATCGACGAGAAAAAAGGAGAAATAAAAGACGATAGAGATAGAGAAGTAGATATACCGGAATATGAAGAATTTACAGAAGTAGTAAGACAGTTAAAAACAAATGAAACAGCAGGACCAGACGAGATTGATAACGAACTGATAATAAACGGAGGAGAAGAATTATTAAAACGGATATACAGTGTGTCCAAGATAAGGAGGGCCAGTATGGGAATCTCGGTAATGATAAGAGATACAAATTTGGTGAAATGGGAAGAAAGTTGCGCAATTAAAGGACTAAAAAAATGACGTCTAGAAATCCTGGATATGATTTTTCGTTTTTGAATTATATCAAAAAAACCGAATTTTTGGATTTTCTTTTTAATTTTTTTCTGGCGTTAATATTAAAGTTAGAGCGAAACTGATTAAACTTCTTTATAGCAACTTTTAGTGGACTTAATGATTACGTTATCAAATTTTTTATTCGACGTTTCGTCTTCGAGAAACCATCATCAACTTCATTTTTTTAAATACGGTCCTGGTTTTTTGATGCCAAATTTGCAAAGCCCTTGTTACTCTGAATTCAACAATGTGCCACATATTATGGTTTAATTACGTTTCGAGCTTTTTGCTGATCATCATCAGAAAATTTTTTCGATACGGACCTGCATTTCTCATAATTTTGTAAAAATAAGTTCATACAGTAAGTTAGGCCTTTTTACATGCCGTTAAAATATTAAAATGCACATCATAATGTCATAATTCTGATACATTAATTTAATAACCAACCAATAACTATTAACAATAAACAAAAAAGAAATGAACAAAATATAGACAGAAAGAATAACAAAACGAACATCGAAACCATTTAATAGGTATTAAATTTACAGACGGTATTCAAAAAGGTTGCCATTATTCTCTATGCATAAATAACATCTAACTGTAGAATCTAAAACATTATTCAGCAATACTGGCGTTATACTTTGGAAGGCTTCAAGAACCAATCTTCTAAGTTCTTCTTCTATTTCAAAACGTTAAAAACCTATTACGTTGTTTCAAGGCTCGTTTTCTCATTCTTTCTGCCTCTCTTTTGTTCATTTATTTTTTATTTGTTGTTTATTGTTAATAGTTATTGGTTGCTTATTAAATTAATGTATCAGAATTATGACATTATGATGTGCATTTTAATATTTTAACGGCATGTAAAAAAAGCTAACTTACTGTATGTACTTATTTTTACAAAATTATGAGAAATGCAGGTCCGTATCTAAAAAATTTTCTGATGATGATCAGAAAAAAGCTCGAAACGTAATTAAACCATAATATGTCGCACATTGTTGAATTCAGAGTAACAAGGGCTTTGCAAATTTGGCATCAAAAAACCAGGACCGTATTTAAAAAAATTAAGTTGATGATAGTTTCTCGAAGACGAAACGTCGGATAAAAAAAATAACGTAATCATTAAGTCCACTAAAAGTTGCTATAAAGAAGTTTAATCAGTTTCGCTCTAACTTTAATATTAACGCCAGAAAAAAATAAAAAAGAAAATCAAACAATTCGGTTTTTTTGAGATAATTCAAAAACGAACAATCATATCAAGGATTTCTAAACGTCATTTTTTAGTTCTTTAATTGCGCAACTTTCTTCCCATTTAACCAAATTTGTATCTCTTACCATTACCGAGATCCCCATACTGGCCCTCCTTATCTTGGACATACTGTATAAACTAATAGTCAGAATATGGAGAAGTGAATCTATACCATCAGACTGGAAAAATGGATATATATAACCCCATTATTCAAAAAAGGCAATAGAAACTACAGAGGCATCATGCTACTTAATACAGCATATAAAATACTAACGACAATTATACAAAACTGACTAACGATATACCGGGTGACAATGACAGCAGCGTATACATTTGCCACTGCGTATTTGGAAATAATTTGGGCGCACAGTGGCGTACCACATTAAGGTAAAAATTTACAAATTATCAGGAACTCGCTCCTTTGAATAGAGTTGATTGTCTACCGAGCTAGCGTTATGAGAATAAAATTGCAGATAAATAAAATACAAAAGAGGGCATAATGCGATTTTATTTTGGAGTAAAGTAAATAAAATTAAAAATACAAACAATCTTATTTTACCCAGTACAAATCTGTAATTATAATTCCTAAAAACAAATCTCTTAAGTGGAGCATATCAAACCATTTCAATATAAACAAACACACGGAAAGTTATACATAACAGCTGCCTGCCGTTAAGGATTATAACGGCTGCCGGCCGTTAAGAAGCACGTTATTCCTAAAATGTATACATTTTTATTACGAAAAATCTTTAACGACACACGGCCGATACGCAAATAACGGACTTGGTTAATTATAGACCTGGACTATCGCCACGGATTACAAAATTCAAAGTCCAAATTGTTCTGTCACAGTCAGATATTATTTCCTTATCAGAGGAAACTGAACACAAATTGTTTTGTGAACTGTACAAAAAAATTAACTTATTTTCTCTTTAAAATAAAACATTTACCAGTAGGTACTAATTACTATAGTTTCGTGACGTTGTTCTGCATTGAAAACCAGTTTCCGAAATTGAATTTCTCTCGTGATAGTTTTCAGAAACTTTATTTTCACAATCGGGAACTCCAATTTTAAATAAAATGTGTTGTAAGGATCATACTCCAGTACCACTACGATATAAAAAAGTTAACTTACCAGTAGTATCAACAAATTCTACACTACTATATAATGATGCCACAGAAGAACTCTAGGTTTCAGTTTTCAGTAGAAATCGAGGGAGTAGATACACTGTTCGTCGAAACGAAAAACGAGTCGATATTCGTAAGTTTCTTAACTTTGGCACTTTGTTCAAGTATTTTATTCGTTTTAGCTGACCCTGATTGATGCATATAGGTACCCCCATAATATAAAATTATGACGCCACACATGCTCACGGCCATAGATTCAGACAAAACATCTGGTAGTACTCGATTGTGTTCATCCCCAGTAGTCATACTATTCCTTCATTCAAAATCCCACAGATAATCAACAAAAGAGAAGCAATAGCTTTTGCTAATAGGAATGTGAGGTGCTACATTTTCCAATCTATATTTTAAATTTATCATTTTAATAAGGGACAGATCCCAATGAAGTGTTCTAAAGGTAGGGAATAGAATCGCGGCCGTGATTCGGTCTTCCCCTGGTGACATTCTATTTTTCATTTGTCGTAACGCCGACACCAGTTCCTCTTTGTCGATATCGGGCATATCTTCTGATCCCACATTTATGATATATGGAATTTCATTTAGGCTGCATATACTCATAGTATTATTAATAAATCCATTTTTACCTCTACTTAATTTTACGAAAATGACAAATGATTTGTCATAACCTTACTTTCAGTTTGACGTTAAGTACATTCACTAAAAAAGTTGATAGGTTCTGTACATAAAGTACACTCCAAAATTTTCATTTGACAGCGTAAACGTCACGGGAGTTAACTGAATGGATATGATTGCTGACTATTGTTGGAACATCAAGTGAGATTGTCCATAGGTTGAACACTCCAGGAAAAGCTATCAGTGTAAATGTTTACCTTACTATAGTTATGTATCTACTCTGTTGGTTCCTCTTGCTTCACTATGATTCATTTTCCTTCTAATCTTTCCAACTCTTCTTTTACTTTTGGCATAAGTGCTATTGGCATCTTAGGAGTTGCTGCCACTTTGGGTTCAGCATTTGGCTTTAGTTTAATTTTGTAAGTTGTTTTCAATTTACCTATTCCTTCGAATACATCCTTATTTTGCTGGATTATATCCACTGCTTTCTCACAGATGAAATTTGTTCTTGCTATTAACTGTAATTGTAGACAAGCATTGGCTCCTATTATTGGTATTGTTTTTGACGTTGTCACATGGAACTTTAATATTTCGGTCCCTGTTTTCTTTGCTTTACATTCTAACATGCAATAACCTAATATAGGAAGTTTGTGACCTGTGTAGGAAGCTATTATTGAGTCTGGCTCGCTCAACTGTGGTCTTGTTGAATAATCTTCCAGATACTATTTTCGATGCAAAAAGTGTGCCTTTTGCTGATGATGCAGTTTGCTAATGCTAATTTTATATAAAGAAACAACAGCTGTTATAGTGTTGAATAATCAAAATTATACAAGATAACTTAACTAAATTTCCGCGTAGCGCAGTTGGGAAAGCGCTAGGCTTGCATTAAGCAAGTCTTCGGTTCGAATCCCACGGGGGCCAAAATTTTCCGCAGCCTTGGCGATTGGAATCGGATGCGGTGAGACCATTTACAGTTGGGTACAAATTAACTGTTCTCTACTCAGAACCACAGACCTAAGAGATAGAGTAACAAGGTCAACACTTCACCAGCACACACACCTAACACAATGGTTGCTGCGTAAGTAAAAAAGGCGCGTTCCAACTCCGTTCCAATTCCGAATTCGGGACAAGTTGAACATTGTACCGCCATATGCAAGCGCATAAAGCACCAGCCTCTACACCGTAAGGTAATTTAAATAAGGTTAAAGATAATGCAATACATACTTAACTAAATCCAGCCTTCTGATTGGTTGATATCGGTACGAAGAAAATAATCACGCAAAAAAATTTAAAACAGACCTTTGCGTGAAACATCGATTATCTTGGAAAGAAACTTTACTGGGAACCGCAACACTATTAAAACATTTAATTTTATTAGTAACTAGAATTTTTTTAAAGTTATAGGCAGGTCAAAAAAATAATTGTCTCTTCTCATTTTATAGTAGTGTGAAGAAATAAGTGGCCAGAAAAAGAGGCTAGACTAAAATGGCTAAGAACAAAAAAACAGGAAGATTTAGAAAACTACAAAGAACAGAGAAAAGACGCATGCAAGATATATAAACAAAACAATAACGACTGGCTAAAGGAAAATATGGAAGAAATAGAGCAAAACAACAGAAACCCACACGATGTTTTTACAGAAAGAAGACCAAAAACAAGAGCATGAAATTAAAACAAGGAGAATAAAGAGAATAGAACACATATGGAAGAACCATTTCCAGAAACTACATAAAGTGCAACTAGAAGCGGAAGAACGTCAACAAGAAGACGAAGAAGAAGACATACGAAAAATGTAATAAACAATATAAGAAACGGAAAGTCGCCAGGTAAAGATGGAATCTATAGAGAATTAATAAATAATGCGGGATAGAAACTACACAAGACAATTTACAAGCTAGTCAATTAAGTATGGCTACAATTGTAGTGACAATAAAACAGAAAAGATACTCTGAAGACTACTGCAATTATAGGGGCATCACCCTTCTTGATAAAATGTACAAAATATTATCAACGCTCCACAATAAAAAAAAAGAGCCAGAAGCTTTAGCTAATAGGAATCTGAGGGGCTACATCTTCAAATCTTTATTTGAAAGTTAATATTTTAATAGGATGAAGATCCAAATGGAGTCTTCTAAAAGTACCTAGTAAATAAAATTATTGAATTTTTCAATGAAATCGTTTTAACAATTATATTTTTATACACGGTATAAGGGGTTTACAGATACGATACAGACACGATATTATAAGCTGCTAATTCGTTATAGTTCAAAAGATATGTGTCTCTTCCCACTTTCAATGGGTAGTGTCCGTGTCTCCATAACGATGCATTTGGAGACCCCTGTTGATCAGAACTTCTTGACTATTTTCATTAATTTTCTTGTTATTGTTATTATTTTGAAAGTCTTCTTGCCTTGAGGGTGCCGTCTCCTTACTGGAGGTTGGCAATCATCGCAGCTATTCGTACTTTATTCACGGCTGCTCTAAATAGTTCAATGGTGCTGCAGCCATACCATTCTCTGAGGTTGCGTAGCCAGGAGGTTCTTCTTCTTCCGACATTCCTTTTTCCCTGTATTTTTCCTTGGACAATGAGTTATAGCATTGCATACTTTGGTCCTCTCATGATGTGTCCGAAATACTGTAGTTTTCTTCTTTTCACTGTATTCACTACTTCCAGTTCCTTATTCATTCGTCTAAGCACCTCTCCATTCGTCACTTTTTCTGTCCACGATATTCTTAATAATCTTCTGTATATCCACATCTTTGCCGCTTCCAATCTTTTAATGTCTTCTTTCTTCAATGTCCAAGCTTCCATCCCGTACATTAATATCGGTAAAATGTAGCACTTAACCATTATTATTCTCAATTCTAGGTTTAGACTTCTATTAGTTAACAAACTTTTCATTTTTAGGAAAGCCCTCTGGCTTTTTGAATTCTTGTTGGTATCTTCTTTTTCTGTTGTCCCGTGGAGTCAAGTCAAGTCTCGAGGTACTTATAGGAATATGTCCTTTCTATCGTTTTATTGTTTACTATTAGATTATCACGTTAATTATGTTTTTTTGTACGAATCATAAACTTCGTGTTTTGCAGACTCATCTTTAAACCGTATTGAGCGCTACTATTACTTAATCGTTCCGTTATTTCTTGTAGATCTTGTATGTTCTGAGCTAGTAGCAGGGTGTCGTCAGCGTATCGTATGTTGTTTATTCTTTTCCCGTTGATTATTACTCCACTGTCATTTCATTAAGTATATTCTCGAAGTATATATTAAACAACAACGGTGATAAAATACACCCTTGTCTGACCCCACGTTTAATCGTTATTTCGTCAGTAGCTGCTCCTTGAATTCTTACTTTCGCTTTCTGCTCCCAGTATAGATTAGTTATGATACGAATATCACACATGTCAACGTTTTTTTCTATGATTATATTTACAAGCTTATCATGTCTTACTTGGTCGAACGCCTTTTAAAAGTCTACAAAGCATACACAGTGACGCCTATAATTGGCCTAACGACTGTTGGCTGAGTGCGAATTAAATAAATAAATAAATAAATCTTCATTCATATCGAGGCATCTTTGTACTAGGACATTAATACTAAAGAGAGCTTCCCTCGTGCCAACTCCTTTTCTAAATCCAAACTGTGTATCTGCTACATTTTCGTCAAGTCTCCGGTATATTCTATTGTGTATTATTTAAAAAAATATTTTTAATGTATGACTCATTAGGCTTATCGTCCTATGTTCGCTACAGAGTAACCATTCTTTCGGGATTATTCCAGTTTTATAGATAGTATTAAACAGATTTAGTAGCACATCTATTTGATCATCTTTAATTAACTTTATGAATTCTGATGGTATCCTATCTCGACCGACGGCTTTTCCAGCTTTAGTGTTTTTGATTGCATATTGTATTTCTTCTGTTATAATTTCTGGACCCAGAGCTTCATTTTCGTTGTAGCTGGGTTTCTGTACTCTTTCATCCTCGAATAGTTCTTCTATATATTGTTTCCACCTTTTCAATTTCTCTTAAAGTTCTATAATAACTTTTCCGTTTTTGTCTTTAAGTACACTCGCCTGCTTCTTTCTCCCCAGCCCTGTTAACATTTTAATTTTTTTGTGCATGTTGAAATTAAATTATCATATTTATTCTGGTCTTCTTCAATCTCTACACATCTCTCCTCTATCCATGTTTCTTTTGCTACCTTTATTTTAGTTGTAATTAGCTTGTTCACAGTTCTGAATCTTTCTTTATTTACGTTTTTATGTTTTCTTCCTTCTTCCATTAACTCCAAAATCTCCTGTGTCCTCCACGGTTGTTTTCTTCGGAGTTTGTCTAGAGATAGCTTAACTTCACTCCCGTTTAGAATTATTTCTTTTATACTATTCTATTTACTGTCAACGTTCTTATCTATTTTAATATCTAGTTTTGCGTTTCTTATTTTTATGTTGATTTCACTTGTGACTTTTTCCTTTATTTCCTCATTTTTCAGTTTTTCCATGTCCATATTTTTGGATTCCATTTTGCTTGAAAGTATGGTTTACTAAATTTATCATCATTGGCACCCCAGCCTATTATGGGCCTTGGCCTCCTCGAGAATCTTCCGCCATTTACTTCGGCCTCTTGCTTTTGTTTTCCAGCCTCGCACTCCAATAAGTTTCGGGTCTTTTTAAATAGCGTCCATATATCTAGCTTTTGGGCGCCCTACTGATCTTTTGCCTTCTGGGTGACTTTTTTCCAGTTGCCTTGCTGGGTCTGATTCGTCTTTCCGCTCTACATGACCTATCCATCGTAGCCTTCCTATTCAGATCGTATGTATTATATTACTATCATTATATTTCTAGTAGAGTTCAAAATTTTAACGTCTATGCCATTGCCCCGTATATAGTACTTGATTTACTAAATTAGTTATAATTTATGACTACTTACTTAAACGTCCTGTACTTGTTCAAATGTTAATGCTAAATGTAGTGCTGCTTCAGTTCTCATTTTAAAAAATAGAAACCAAATGATTTCGTTCTACAATAGATGGGAATTGTATATTTTTCCATAAACATACACTATTATGTTTCTTGCATTTGCTCGATATCGACACGTACACAACTACTAAATAATTCCAAGAACATATTCCACATCCTATGAAAACACGTGCATTGTACATTTGGGGTGATTATCGAATGCTAGAATGCTACAATGCACTTTGTTAGCGATTGGTAGTCAACGAGATATTCACATAAAATTTTCACTTATAATACCATGAGTAGTCAAAGTTATGTCGACTATTTTTGCGGTGGTGTCACGAATGTCCATTGCGCTTTGGTACGATTAGGACGAGTGCGCTAGCACGAGTCCTAATCCCAAGCGCAATGGACATGAGTAGTGATACCACCGCAAAAATAATCTACTTAACTTTGACTAAGAATGGTATTCGAGGGACTATTTAATGAACCAAACTACTTTTTCAAATTAGTTTTCAGTAAATCTACCAACAAACTACACAATTTCTATAGTAACAGAACACTAATATTGACTTTTTCTAATAAAAATCACATTTGTTTAAAATAGTCACTTGAATACCTTCTAGGAAGATATATCCACTGATATTTTTTTGATTGGTCAAGAAACGTCAGAATTCTGGATTTTCATTGGTCACTTTTTGACAGATGACAGGTGAATTGAATAGTCAATTAGATTTTTCTAGTTCTTTCCTTTAGAATATAAAACATTTTAATTACATTTCCATACATATACATAACTAGTTATATAAACGTATTTGAGCGAAATGACAAAATTTTATTTGTCCAACATTAGTTAAATCGTTAAGTTGCTCAGTAAAATTAAATCAGATAAACTATTCCCGTAGTTAATTGTTTTTAATGCCTAATATTAATTTACCTATCTCTAATACGAAATATGCTATATTGCTTTCGCATTTTCCAATTCTTTTTAGTTTTTCCTAAGATGACGTTAAGATCGTAGTGAAAGCCCCGGTGTTGTAACCTTAGAAAATTTCTAATTACACGTTACTAAAATATAGGAAAGGAATTAATGGTACAATCCGCAGCAGTAGTTATTTACGTAATTAGTTATGAAAAGTGTGATATTGTTCGACGAGTCGCAATGTTTGCCAAAATGAGCGTTAGCCAGTTTTAAACGATACGACTTTTCATATCGTATTATGTACAATTTTTTTCTAATTTTGATAGTAAACATTTCTTTAAACTTTAAATCGCAAACATTTAAATTTAATGAATTGTATTTAAAGTCAGTAGGTACCCTTATTTTGCTTTTTACATGTAATTTTCACATAAAATAGTATATTATGATACTATAGTGTATAAGTCTTTAAAGAGCGTGCGACGAGTTTAAGAGCACGACGCGAAGCGTAGTGCTTTTAGCGTCCCTAGTTGTCTTTAGTGTACGCAATTTTGTATTTGCATTTGGCCAGTGTATCAGTAGTTTTCAAACATCAAATCCCTCAACTTCGTCGTGCTTGCCTCACCAAGTTTTAAGAATAAAAAGTTTTGTATAGCAAAAAAAGACAATACGGAGCGAAGACATAAGGAACCATGGTAACATACAACCAATAAATGAGTGGATATCAACTAGAAGACGAGAACGGAACAATCACATGCAAAGATTGAATGAAGATCGGATAGTCCGCGTTGCAAGAGTCAGGTCACCAATAACTATATCAATAATCATGAGCCGTTCCTTAATGAAGTTGTCAACTTCAATAAAAGTATATTATTTTTCAAGTAATTTAGTTTGTCATTCCTTATTACTTTCAATGGGCGAAGACCAACTAGCCAAACGGCAGAAACCCAACACTAAACGAGCGGTAGGTGGACCACCCAAAAGATGGCACGAATGTTGGACATCTGCATCCCAAGAAGTATAAGAAAAGATGAAGAAGGAGAAATACCAGATTCTTATTACCCAAGATCGCTGTGGATGGTAAAGAGCTACATTCTAGTTTAGGTGACCACAACGGAATGAACATAAAATGTCTATAAACAACCCTTCCAAGTTAGACTAGAAACACGTACACTGTTTATAGCTTTGGATACAAAGTCTCGGAATATTAACGGTTTAAATTTTGTGTCTAGTACCATTTGCTAATAATTTTAAAATAGTGATTTATTATTTTATTATCATCTCTTATATCTTTTCCATGTTTCAACAGTGAATGAGGACCGTCTTTCAAAGATACTTTATTAACAACGTGATTAGATCTCAACAAATTCTTATTATCTAAATAATTTTGCGATTGTGTCTACTATATACTTTATTATTTTTGCAAGATATTTACTAATCAATGTAATTGTAAGCATATTTTTTACCCGACATTTTATAAATTTAACAAGTCGTTTCCCAAATCGGGGATAATAGACCCGTTTCCAGCAGTTGACTAATTATGTTGAGATAAATATTAAAACGAACCTGGAGGTCTTCCTTCGACTTCGAGGACACTGTATGCAAGGTAACGTACGCAGCAGGTGAAATTTCCTAGAGAATATTCTGGACATTCACAAGGTATTTAGAAATTCAAAGGAGTGGGATGAAAGGTGCAGCATTAAAAAACCGAGGGTAATTACATTATTAAGACCGTTCTGAAAATACCCCGAATTAAATTATACATCCTCATAAATAATTTTAAAAGCCTTCAATGTCAGTAGGGTACCGACGCAAAATCGCGACGGTTCTTTAGGAAAAACGGTTTTCCACCTTCCATGGAAATGTGTCGCAACCTGGCTGAATTATTGAGAGGTTCGGTGAAATAATAGCCTAGCTAATAGCCGAGCACCTGAAGTTAAAATTCATGTAAATTGACCTATTAATTGGATTGTTCAATGTCATAATTAAATTACTATTTTCGAGTAGCATATAGGTCGAAGTGTATTGACAAAATAGTGGTGGAAAAGTACGTGTGGTAGTTAATTACCTTTAATATGAACGCTTTCTGAAGTTAAAAATTAATTGCCACTTTTCCTGTAGCCTGAATTTTAAAAATTATGACGCGGGTTGTGTGAAGACGATCTAAAAATAAGTTTAGAAATAAAATATTAGAACGAATTACAAAAAGTATAAAATAAAAATAGAATATAGCCATTGCTATATGTTTGAGTTTAAGAGAGAAATTTCCTATTGACTTATTTTGTTGCACTAATGGTTATGGTTAATTATATATTGATAAATCCGTATTAACTGGTTTTTCTAATTTTCCTGTAACCGGCTTCCTTATTAAATACTATTTAGTGTTTTATGAAACTAAAGTAGCACCTGCTGAATATTATTCTATAAAAGTATTTGTTATTATTAGTACATATTATAGTACAGTATGATCGAAAACTTTTATCCTCTAGAGGGCTGTGGAATTATTTTGTCAACAAATTTTGTTGGCAGTCGTGGTAGCAAAGGTCACATTAGCATTTTATATCTGTCTGTTTAAGGTTATATCAGGAATGTCATTTTAACAAACACAATAGTAGTTTGCATACCAAGGCACTGAAGTTTAGCTTTTTATTACGAATGTGTTTTTAGTTGCCGAGGCGCGTAGGGCCAATGCAAATAAACCACATGAGGGATAAAAAGGAACTTCAGTGCCGAACAGGGTTATGCAACACATGTTACAAATTTAGAAAGCTGCTATAATTTTCAAAAATGTTATAGAACTGTCGATGTAAATAATATTTTTGATCTTGTATAGACAGTATAGACCATTCAGAAAACGTAAATCAACTACTGTAATGTTGGTTACATAGCCCTGTTCATTTTCAATGATTCTTTGTGTACATTATGTTTTATTTGAAATCGAGAGATCGTGAAACTACAACATTTTAACCAACATTTGTAAATTATGTTAACATCGGTTGACGTTTATCTGTCACCTCGCCGCCTACAAAAGAGTCGTAAAACAATGGATTACTTTACTGCCGATTTCTGGTATTTTAATGACGATTTTGAGGTACCTTAATGCCGATTTCAAATAATAGTAGTTTGTACACCAAGGCACTGAAGTTTAATTTTTTATCACGAATGTGGATTAAGTTGCCGAGGCCCGTAGGGCCAAGACAAATAAACCACATGAGGGATAAAAAGGAACTTCAGTGCCGAGGTGTACACTATGTTTTATTTGAAATCGAGAAATCGTGAAATTACAACATTTTAACCAACTTTTGTAGGTTATGTTCGGTCGATTGACGTTTATCTGTCGCCTCGCCACCTACAAAAAGTCGTAAAACAATAGATTACTTCACTGCCGATTTCTCGTATTTTAATGACGATTTCGGCGTACTTCACTGCCGTTTTGTTGAATACATAAAAATGTTAGTAACAAAAGCAACTACAGCTGTTCAAAATGATTTCCTTCATTTTTCATACACAGCACCAACTTGTGTTCAGTATTAACCATCCCGTAAAAGGTAAGTGATTCTGTCAAAATTGTATAGGTTATATTATTATGTACCTTTACTCATCACTGCCAACATAAATTAAATGTAAAAAAATGCACGGCCTTCTAGAGGTTAAAAGTTTTGGATCATATGGTATTGCAGCTATTAAATATTTCTAATTTTAGTGACCTAATGTAAGCAATGCACTACTACTCCTTTACTAGTAAATTAGATTTAATTTCACCCTTTATCGTTCCACCCACATAGCTTCCAACATTTTTTCTATTTTTCTCATCTCATTTTACAGACATCCGTTAGCTATTTATCGGAGGATATGAAAATGTGTGAGTCAGCTTTAATGCGATTGTAAGTAGTTAAAGATGTTTGTATTAATTGAATTAATGATTAGTAGATCTGACGCAACTGCTTCTACTTTCATCTCATATAGTATTACAATTGTTTGAATCTTTTCTAACCAACTCCAAATTTTAGTGCATACAACGACTGCTTTAATGATAATCTACATAGATAGCCAACCGACGAATCGTATTCTAAAATTAAGTGTTAATTAAAACTTTTTAGTACAATGTTCGCAAAAGAGTTTTGTACAAGTATTATTTAAACTGTATATTTAACAAAAAATATATACAATAATTACTTGCAACAATAGAATAAGCACTCTCACTACGTTAATTTTTTAAATTCATTGATTATTTTAAGCTAATTTCGTAATAGTCTTTGTTTAGGTGAAGTTATTTTACTTAGATGTTCTCTGAAACTTCTTGGGAGCTTCAATAATCATGCTATTTTTGGGTATTTCGCCACACTACAAAATGAAAAATATTAAAACATGAACTTTTCGGAAGACAAATCTACCCCCGTTATCAACATTAACTAATTAAATTAAAAATCAACAAGAAGAACTTAGCTTGTTTTATTGGACACCCAGAAAAATCCGACTAAACTCTCTACTAAACAGCGTTACATTGACAGCCGACTACTTGATTAGATCTTTAAGAATCGATATCCAAATAGGATTTAAATCTACTGAATGTGTGGACACGCATTCGTCCTTGCTTAGTAAAATATATGCAGTTTCTTTGATTTTACGTCTAGTTAATGTCAATTCTTTAGATAATATCTATGTGTTGTGCCAATGTATTCTGAGGTTCTTATTCCAAGCATGTTCCGCTATTTTAGATTTTTCAATCTGGTATTTCTTAATCACACTTTGGTGTTCTTTAACCCTAACTTCTAAAGGCCTTGATGTTTCACCGATATAGTATTTTCCGCATTCACAAGGAATACTGCATATACAATTCTTTGAATTTTGTTCTTCGTTGAACGATGTCGTTTTTGTAAGGATAGACCGCAAGGTAGAGATTGGCGCGTGAGTGAATATTCACTCACGTCACGCACGGTTCACGTTTGTTTTAAACACTCACGTTCACGCACGCTTACGTTCACGTTCACTCACGTTCATGGCGTCACCCGCCATTCACGACGTGACCCACAGCTTTTATTTTAAAATTCAAATTTATATAATAATAATAATAATAATAATAAACTTTATTTTCTAACTTTTATAAATATAGGTAACAATACAAATTTTAAACAAAAAGCCAAGTGTAGGTTAGAAAACCAAAAGGCGAGGTTCAGATGAGCAATGTTCATTGCTCCCTGTTCTACCACCTAAACCTTTAGTATTTTAAACAAAACAAAATAATATAAAAGCAATTCCTATTTCTAAATTCTGCGATGACTAACCTAGAGGAAAAAAAAACTATTTGAAATCATATCATATCATACTGCTATCAAAATCACAAATACAAGAAATAAAAAATAAATAAATCAATCAATCAAACAATTCAGCTTCCACACTGCTCCTGAAACAATTCCAAACGAAGTTTGTCTTTAAATGTTTTAAGACTGTATGTCTTATATATATTGGATAGCTTATTATATAACATATAAATTTGAAAGGAAAATGATCTCTCATATAAGGTTAACAAATGGTAAGGTGGTGATATAAGTCCCCTAAACCTTGTAGAAATATTGTGAACATCGGTGCGAAACGTTATTTTATCATATAAATAAGGTGGAGTTTTAGTTAGCAAAATTTGGTGATAGAGAGTAAGACATTGCAGTATCCTGCAATTTTTCATTGTGAGCCAACCAGCATCTACAAGTTTATGTGATATGTGATAAAAAATTTTTATACCGTAAATGAATCGTAAACATGCGTTTTGGAGTTTCTGTATTCGTTCAGCGGTTACTTTGTCAAGTGCTCCATGATAAACAGGAGAGCAATAATTAAATTGAGATAAGACAAATGCCTCACAAACTCTTTTTTTAATTTGTTGATTTAAGTAAGACCTGTGAGGATAGAGTTGCTTTAAGTGTTGATATCCTTGACAAATATATTTAGTTATTTGATCACGGTAACGAAATGAATTATCAAGAAATACCCCAAGACTTTTAACTTTAGTGACAATTGGTATGTTTACATTGTTAATATGTATGTTTATTACGGAAGATAATGTGCTACAAGTGTTTCTATTACCAAACAATAGCACTGCTGATTTGTCAGGATTTATTTTGAGTGAATGCTGAACGGATGCCTCATAAATATATTTGAGGTCAGAATTTATCTTCTTCACAGCTTCTTCCCACTGCAGTGGATTAAACGAAAGATAGAGTTGGGTGTCATCAGCGTATATGTGAACCTTAGAAAACCTTAATTGATTCATGAAAACTGATGTATATATAGAATATAATAAAGGCCCTAAAATTGATCCCTGAGGAACCCCCTGACGGACTTGTAATGAACGAGAATTAGCACCTTCTAAATTAACGGTTTGTAGTCTGTTGCTTAAGTAACTGTTTATTAAGGATAATGCATTAGCTTGAATTCCTAAATATTTTAAAATGGAGATCAACGTGTCGTGATTAACGGTATCGAATGCCTTGCTGTAATCTAATAAGACAAGTACAGTAACGTTTCCCTGATCAGTCGCAGCTAGAATATCATCAGTGACCTTTAGTAAAGCTGTCGTACAACCGTATCCCCTCCTAAAACCAGACTGTACCGTAGGTAAAAATTTATTTTCGTTAATATAGATACTTAATTGATTATGAATAATTCGTTCAAGAATTTTAGAAAAAGCAGGAAGTATGCTGATTGGTCGTAAATCTTTAAATTCTGTAGGTTGCTTTATTTTAGGTAAAGGTTTAACCAACGCATGCTTCCAAGGTTGTGGAAATGTATGCTCCAATATACAAGAATTAATTATATGAATAATACAAGGTAAAATAAAAGGACAACAAATCTTGATCATGGTGATATTAATGCCATCACAACCAAAAGCATTTGATTTAAGTTTATTAATAATTTTAATTAAATCTGATTCATTAACAAGAGAAAAGTTGAATGCTAAATGTTGATTAACGTTAGTGTCATAGATTTTTACAGTATTTGTCTGATTATTGGTTGGGACTGTATGAACTCTGGGAATACTGTTTATAAAATAATCATTAATGATATCCGGACTAGCAAGATGCCTAGGTACTGTAATTTCATTCTTAGCGCCTATTCCAATAGTTTTTAATGTTTTACATAAATTTGATTTATCATTTCTGTTAAATATGAAATTAAAATAAGCTTTTTTCTCGTTGATTGTCGTTCGCGTTGTTAAATTCCTCAAGGATTTATAATACTCCCAATGATGAGGTAATTTAGTTTTTCTAAAACGAGCTTTTGCTTTGTCGCGCAATTTCATGAGAAACTTAAGATTGTCAGTTAGCCAAGGAACATAAGGTTTTTGAAAACTGTGTCTAATTAAAGGAGCATGTCTGTTAAATAAATGTAAAATTAATTCGTTAAAATAATTCAATTTGTCGTTAATATTAGTGATTTTAAAAATTTCATGGAAAGGCAATGACTCTAAATCCTTGTAAAATGACACCAAATCAATTTTATTAAAATTACGAATAATTTTTGTAATAGGTTTTATTGGCATTTGATTCGTGATAACATCACAAAAGATAAGATCGTGATCAGCTAAATGACAACCAACAACACCACTATCGCTCACCAATGAGAGGTCAGAAACCAGAATAAGATCTATAAGTGAAACTGAAACATTTGTAATTCTGGTTGGCTGATTTATAATTTGATGCAAGTCGAATGACGCTATAAGATTTCTTGTAAATAAAGTGTTGATGGATTATCAGATTTTAAAAAATCAATATTAAAGTCAACGAAACATATATTTTCCGAGTATGGTAAACAAGCTGTTAAAGAATTTTCAAATTGATTTAAGAATGTTCGGTAACTGTGTTGATGCGGATTATAAACAGAGCCGACAATAAATTTTATTTTATTTAATGTAACGATAATCCAAATTTGTTCTATGTTGTTATTAACCATATCAACAACAGAATAATTTAATGTGTTACGTATGTATATTCCTACACCACCACCTCGACCATTCCGATCATTTCGTAAAAAAGTAAAGTCTGTGATATAGATAAGATCAGTAGAAATATTTTCATTAAACCATGTTTCAGAAACAGTCAGAATATCAATTTTTTGTTCATAAATAAACAACCGTAAGTTATAAATTTTTGGCAATAACGATCTTATATTTACATGAGCTGCTCTGATGTTATTTTGCGGCATATGAGTTATATCGCTATAATTCCAGACATAAAATTAGTGTTGGAAACAAAGTTTTGATAGCAGTACAATACAACTAAATAGATAAAGTAAATAAAACCTCTTGTCACAAATATACAACTAACAGCTGTGAAATACAAAATAAAGGACAAATAAAATATTCCATAACTAATCTGCTACGTTGAATTAAATCATATTATTTTCTGTAAATCCGCAAAAGAAGTAACTTTATTAATTGTGTTATTGCTTTTAACAAAAATATTTCCATTATTTGTGAACACGTTCTTATTTCCAATTTTTGCGGTAGCTTCTTTAACGATTAATAGTCGCTTTTGAGTAAGATCCTCCCTTATTACAACTCTTGTACCCTTTAGGCGGGATTTATCACGAAATACAAGAGTTTTTACATTCCGACGACAAAATTTTACAATTATTGGCCTATGATCGCCTACCTTATTTTTCAAGCGGTTACTACAATCAATATCATTCACAGTTATATTGATATTTAACTTAGTACGGCACAAATCGATCACCAGCTGATCAGTGTTCTCGGAAGGATTTTCAGGAACCCCAAAAATTCGCAGATTATTGCGCCTGGAATATTGTTCTTGTGTTTCAATTCTATCTTCGGCAGCTACTAGTTTTTCCTCCAACAAGGTTATTTTAGCTTCATAGTTCTTGATACGGGTATCAATTAAATCATTAATTTTCGTAATCATAGATTTAAATAATCTGTCCAAGAAATCACTATTGGTTAACACTTTTTCAACAACATTCTGGATAAGCGTTTCTTCTTTATCGACACTTTGGGAACGTGTGGTGCGTTCAGAACTGTTACCCGTATTACCACCCATATTAACAAACACACTTTAATATTAAATCAGAAAATTTTATTAAGGATTTATGAAACGCAGCAGAAATATGACACGTCTACGCTGTGCGGATACCCATCACAGAATGTTTAAATTTAAAACCAATAAACGACCCGCAACAGAATTAAAAACTCTAAAATAAAATATGTTTTACATGTTACAGCTATTTGTGCAACAAGTGCTAAAAGTGGACGTTTATGCACGAGACATGAAAATTATGAAACGAAGCCGAAGAGGCTTCATAACACTTTTAGCATGAGTTTTCACACAATATTTTTTCTACGGCCTTAAATTTACTGTTGTTAATCCGTAAATGTCGATTTAACAAAGGTTTGCATTTATGACAGTTATAATTTGTCATAGTAAAGAGATGGCCTTGACAAGCAGATGACTGTTTCTGCAGCTAGTAGTTGTCAAAGTTAGTTATCACAGGTAACTACAAATGTACACATTTGACTTTATTTATTACATAATGCTTTAATTATTTAAAAAACACTTTACCTCTAACAAAAGAAGTAATTAGAATAACTTTACGACCTCACTTCCAGTTCGAAATTCTAAATCCAACACCAGCTGTTTACTTTTAGCACATGCGGTTTCACTTTTAACACGCTAAATTATAAAACGTCATTTTTAGTGAAAAACGCTAGCGCTAAAAGGCCTACTTTTAGTAGTGGTCGTAGAAAATAGCTATTTATGCAACAAGTGCTAAAAGTCGACGTTTATGCACGAGACATGAAAATTATGAAACGAAGCCGTTGCATACAATATTTTATCTACGACCGTAATTTTACCGTTATTAAGCCATAAATGTCGATTTAACAAAACTGCATATACGACACTTCTAATTTATGTCATAATAAATATACGACACTTCTAATTTATGTCATAATAAATAGTAGGCCACGCGCGGGCGAATGTTTGCGAAGCCAGTGCTGTCAATGTCAGTTACGAAATGTAATTATTAATACTCCACATCTGTGGATATTCATTACATAACGCTTTAACTATATCAAAAACACGTTACCTGTAACGCAAGAAGCAACTAGAATAACTTTACAACTTCACTTCCAGTTCGAAATTGTAGTTTTATAACCTCACTTGACTTTTAGCACTAGAGCTAAAAGTAAACAGCTGATTTCTTTAAACACGCTTAATTATAAAACGTCACTTTTAGTGAAACAAGCTAGCGCAAAAAGACCTACTTTTAGTAGTGGTCGTAGATAAAATAATTTATGTAGTATGTTGCAATCAGAATAGTAAACACGAAAAGAAATAAATGAAAATTAACTGGAATAGTTTACAACAAGGGATAAATACTGATTTCTCACAAAAACGTTTCTTTCAACCGTCTTCAAAGACATTACTTTTAATACCAAAAACTGTCATTGGCATTGACGTTTCCTTTACTGATATGAATACAGGAAAGTATATGTTGCTAAGCAACACTTTTAATTCCTAGGTTCAAAGGTACTTTCACGTCCGAGAAACTAAAAGTAAGTTTTAATTGGTCGCTTATAAACGCAGACACGCGATTGACTGTAGGCACAACATCCACAACACAACACAAGTGCGAAGCTCCGTCGCTGCAGGCTGCTATACAGAACTACAATGACCTCCAGCTCTAGATCTTCCACATGTCGGGCAGCAGGAGAGTGGAGCACTCTGCAATCTTTTTTTCGTTACTAAATATTTAACGTGAAATTAACGTGAAAGGTGAATCACGCCTTAGAAATTTTTACTCACGTTCACTAACGTGAGCGTGACCCACCGTGACCCGGCGTGACCCAACTGTTTTCACGTCACGCTCGCATACCTACCGCAAGGTATTCATACTCGTAGTTTCGAATACCGCCCTAACATTAAACCTATTTCCAATTCGCTTAATTTTGTAAGACATGCCTGGAATATAAGGTATAATAAGAGTATTGTATTTTTGGGTGTCGTTTCTCTGTACATGGGTGTTATTGTTTCGTATATCGAAAATGTTCCTAGCAAGAGTCTCGGGATAACCGTTATCTTTTAAAACATTTATAATAAATTCTTATTCTTTTTGAAAATTTAATTATTAGAGCAAAGAACTTGGCTCTATTTTAAATTTTTTTTACAACATCTGTCTTGATGTTTTTGTGATGATTGAAGTTAAAATGTAAGTACCTATTAGTCTTGATTTTCTTGCGGTATATACTGATGTTTCAAAAGTACTTATTGTCGTGTAACTAGTATATCAAGAAAAGATAACTGATTGTTTTGCTCTGTTTCTAATGTGAATTTGATGGAGCTTTCCTTACTATTAATGTGTTCAAGAAATATGTTTACTTCATCAGTACTGAAAGCCCAAATTGCAAAAATATCATCAACATACCTTCACCAAACTATTGGTTTGACTTTGTAGGTGTGGACATATTGTTCCTCAAAGTCTTACAGAAAAATGTTAATAACAATGGGAGATAATGGGGAACAAATTGCCATTACGAAATTTTGTTGGTAGAAATCATTGTGTATTTGAAAATATTGAACTGATTCGGGGTCTTACTTTGTGTTACCTATTAGTATATGTTCATAAATTATATTTTTATCAATTTAAATTGCCCTGTTTAAGTTATTTGAATATTAATAGTTATTCTTTTTTGCTAGCTCCTGAAAATCAGAAGTGGATTCCTTTTATCTAGATTGCTTATTCTGAAATTTGATGTTCGGACTTTAATTTTATTACAAGTCAAAGCTTCTTCAGCCACCACGACTGCTTCAGCCTTCAAACCCAGCGAAAGCCTCCAATAACAACCAATATTCCAAAACTGCCCAGAATCAGGAACATAAGCTCCCTCACAGCATGGACCCAAACAGACCCCAGCCACAGTCACTCAACTCCAACACTGCATCCAAAGACAACCCCCAAATGACTCCACTGACCATCATCCAGAACTAACGGTCTCTCCCTCAGAACTCTCCTTTGTACTAACAGCTCGATGTAATCCAAATCAATGGATATACAATATCAATTGTAATTCTTCAATAAACTTAACTTACTATTTTTCTCTATTTATTCTCCTTTGTAGATTAGTTCTGCTTTTAGTTTAGTTTTTCACTATATACTTGCTATCTTCATCCATTTTATATCTCATTTTCTTAAATTAAATTCCATTTCTATTTCATCAAGCAAATTTAGCCTTAATATCAACCCTTCTTAATTTCCAAACATTTTCCTTTTCAAATAGGGTTTATTTCATACTTTTAAATTACACCAAATTAATTACAGCTTTACATGTTTCAAAATTTGTTATCTTAACCTATACAACTAACTTACTATTAGTCTAAGTGATACATTTGTTTTGTGTATTTTGACAATCCATAAAAATGGGGAGGCTTACTACAGTGTGATGTTAGTGTACGTCTTACAAAACTGTGAACTCGTCTTTGTGTTTGTAAAGTGTTTTGTAGATTTTTGTTTCTATTGTACGTGTTGGATCTTTCTTAAGCTTAGTGTATTGTTCTTCACTGATGAGTGTCATGAGTGGTGTTACCTTTGTCTGCATGTAGAATTATAATTGTATTTTCAGTTTTTAGAGTGTGTTGTGACTGCTTTCCTTGTTTGTAATGTTTTGTCTAATGGTGTAAAGTCGTTCCAGTATAATTTTGTTGCAAATCCTATATTCTTGTCCAACATCTTTTGGAAGTTTCTGACAAGTTGCTTCTATAGCTGTAACTAAATCAAGTGTATTAATTGATCTTTGCGTCACTGCATAATTTAGTCCTTTGCTAAGAACTAATGTATCAGTGGCGTTTCATTCTTTAAAAGACATATTAACTACAGTTTTACTTAGAAAAGTGTCATTGTTTAGTGTATTTATTTCATCTGTGTGTATTTTTGGGTGAGGTGCTGGATTTTTTTTAAATGGGTGCGTTTCTGCTCTGTGTGTGTTTTGATCTAGCTATATGTAGCTATTATGAATTGAATTGTACATGAAATGTATACTTTTCCTATGCATCCCTTTGAATTACATGTGCCTGCTCATGCCAGAAAATAATATTATGTCTGTGCAATTGTATTCTATCTCTTGCCCCTTTTCATAATATTGTTAGAACGGGCACTTACATATAGTACCTTGAGTCTAAACCCTTTTAGGATAGTAAGATTATTTCTAGATGGACATAGAAAAGCTATACTACGAGTATTTTCAGAATGTGCCAGCTTCTTGTAAAAGTTCTTCCCATTTCTGAAGCTACTGGTTATGTTCGGCCCATATCTTTCGTTGAAATAATCTCTAAAACTTCTTTATGGCGATTCAATAATCATTCTATTTTTTGGGTACTTTGCCACACATGTTTGACAAAATTAAACGAATTGAAAATAGGTTTAATGTTAGGAAGTTATTCAAAACTATGAATACCTTGTAGTCGATCCTTACAAAAACGAAACCGTTCAACGAAGGACAACATTCCAAGAGTTGTACTATGGATTCAGCCAAAGACGAGCCCTGCGTCATCGTTACACGAAGTTAGCACAGAAATAGTTTTTTATGCGTTACTCTCATTATTTATAAGTGCGACAAGGATAGCATAACATTAGCACGCGTCTGGGTCTTTGGGAGTGGATTTGACTAGCGAGGTATGCGTCTGTAAAATACAGTGTTGCCGACGTTAATAATAAATCTGTAGATTAAATAAAGATATTATCAGTAAACAGTAAATAAACTAAATATATCGGTAAAATTATTTTGAAAGAATTGAGTGTGGTTAATTCAGAAATTACAGATAAATTAGATTCATTTTACGAATAATTTAAGATCTTTTACAGATTTTTGTAAAGAAATTCGTAAGTATGGACAACGTTGTATGCATCCACAAATATATGATGAACATATGACTTGTCCTTCATACTTTTCAAGGTTAGTTTCCGTACAAACTTGCATACCTAACCTCAAAAAAGCATCTTGTATGACAACTCTGTCAACTTCAATTAATTGTCAAACTATGGATGCTGACTTAACTAGGAAATGTTTAATCTTATACCACACAGATAGCGTTGATGACCAGGGCTCTTCTTCAGAACGTGCTTGGGATAACAACCACAAAATACAATGGCATACCATAAAAATCTTGTCTGTAAAATCGATATCAACCATACGTAACATCAAATAAACTGCATATATTTTACTAAGTAAAGACGAATGCGTGTTTGATTTAAATACTAGTTGGCTATCCATTCTTAAAGAGGTAATCAAGAACTCGTCTGTCAGTGTCACCCTGTTTATTGAAAAGGTTAGTCGCATTCTGCTGGATCTCTAATAAAATTAGCTAAGTTCTCCTTGTTGATTTTTAATTTAATTAGTTAATCTTGATAACGAAAGTAGATTTTTCAACCGAAACGTTGTTTTAATATTTTTCATTTTGTAGTGTGGCGAAATACCCAAAAAATAATCATTTTACTAAAATAATAGCTCTTCTTTGTGTAATTGGAGGAAAAACTTTCAAAAGGATTCTTGTGGGAAGATTTCTATTATGCAGAAGACTGAGGGATTTCTACCCACTAAAACCGCTACCTAGTTACGGAAACCATCTCGGCACTGCGCCTACATTTCGTCAAGATAATGCGTAGGTATGTATTTTGTTTTTTTTTCTCTACCATTATTTTTCAATGTTCCTTTGTATTACCTGCCAGTTGTCTTCGATTTCGATAATTTTGTCGATGAGGTTTCTAGCCGAGATATTTTCTCAGATATGCTTTGTCATTTGGTTCCACTCATTACACCATCTTGGGTACGCAAACAGGGTGTGCTCTGCTATATTCTGTTGGAGACAGTACCAGCATCCGTAGATTTCCTTTTTCTTTATTCTGTTCAAGTAGATCGCAAAACTAGTTGGGTGTTAAGATTTGGGTAGTGTGGAACTCAATTTGTCCAGATTTTATTCCCGTCCATTTGCGTAAGTTATTACTTTTTTGTCCACGCCGCTTTCCTTCTAATACATTCCATCTCTTCTGCCATTTTGTATGGTCCATTTTGACTTTCCTCGTCTAAAAGGCGAAGGAAGTATTGTAATCGCGAAAAAATCACCTTTCAAAGTTTCTTCAGATCTTCACGTTTCAGGGTCCTTGAATGACGAAAAACAGGTTTTCTCAATTGTATCTGTCTGCCTGTTTATCTGCCTACCTGTCTGTTGCCGGTATAACTCAAACACTATTTGTTGGAGAAAGATGATATTTTGCATGTGGATTACGAGTATATGCCTTTCATACATGAAACCGAGAAAATTTCGGTAAAATATATACACGGTGACCACCTTAAAAAATTTAATTCTGCTTATGTTTGCTTTAACTCAAGAACTATTACTTAAATGAAAGTAATATTTGGCACATAGCTCAGACTTCTACCCTTCACCAAACGAGCATATTTTGAATCCAACATATACTGGGTAAGCAATTTAAAAAAGTACAGCTCTGTTTATTTTTGCTTTAACTAAGAAATAGAAAAAAAATTGCACACAGATCAGGCTTTACCCTTGACGAAAATTTGACCCAGCAGATACAGGGTAAATGTTGTAAAAGAGAAAAAATGATAAGCAATAGATGCGTTATATTTAAGGCAGCCACTGTAGTTTGAATTCCACCACCGGTAATTGTGTTTCTATTTGAAAATTGATGTAGTTTGAATTACCAAGTGTTTTCTTTTATTGTTTCAATATTGCTACAAACTTTTTTTTATTGTTTACGACCACTTGCGATGGAAGTTCTGAGTAAAGCCCTTTACATATTTTTTTAATATTCCTTGTGGTCCTATTAGTTTCTGCAGAGTATATTTGGGGTCGTTCTTCCACCATTATGTTTATCGGAATAGTCCCGGTTACCGGGGTTACCACCTGCATTGCTTTAGCGAACACCGTCCGATATGTACTTCCCACTGCTGCCATAATTTTCCTTTGAATGCTGTTAAGCGTGGTTCTGTAGTTTTTATGCTTCAGCGCTCGTTGCCTAATCGAGCCCGCATACAGTACGACCGAATATGCCACGGTAGCCAGCACCGTCTGATTTTTGACTTTTTTTGCAGCACCTTTTTGGAGTAATTTTAATAAGTGACCGCACTGGTTTTTTTTGCTTTTTGTGTGACATGAATCATATGCTTGCTCATTCTCATGTTTCTATTAAATAAAATTCCCAGGTATTTCAGAGCCTCGGTTGTGTTTATAATCGTGTCATTTATATTTCCTTCAATTTCTAAAATCTCCTGACTATCAGCGGAACATTTCTGTTTTGTGTGGCACTATCTTTAATTTTTTAAATTCATCCATTCTATTGTTTTTTGCATTGCAGAGGTAGTCCGTCATCGTAGCTCCTCCTCTATCCTTTTATTATTATTAAAACAATATCGTCAACCTAGGCAACCATTACTGTTCTTCTGGCATCTTTATCTCTAGTACATCGTCATAATATATTGTAAGGGCAATTAGCTTAACCTTGTATACCAATATTTGTTATGTTATAATTAAATTTTAATGAATTTAATTGTCCTATTTATTTATTTTGGATATTCAAAATTATTTTCTGCTAGCTCCTGTAGATACACTTGACTGAAAATCAGAGTTGATTCTTTTTATCTAGATTGATTATTCTGAAATTTGATAATCATATTTTAATTATGACAATTCAAAACTTCTGTCAAATGGTACGTCAAACTAGTTTTTGAAAATATAATTACAAATACTTCATCGTTACATTTTTCATACGACAATCTCAAATAGTAAGTACTTCCATAATTAAAATTAATTTACTTTAATCTATATTTCTTTTAGTTCTTATTTAATACCTAGATTCATTTACCTTTTATTGAGCTTAGCATTCTCATCTGCAACTGATCACACCATAACTGCTCCACTCAAATCCACGGTGAAGGCCTCAACTGACAACCAAACTGCCAAAATGTCCAGAATCAGGATCCAAATTAACACAGGAACCTAGTTTCCCCCCAGAAATCAGCATATACAGCTTCACCAAAGTACAGATCCAAATAGACCTCAGTCGTAGTTGCGTTACTTTAATATTTCATCCACATTACTCATTTGAAGTACGTTACAGGTTAGCAACAAGAATCCTGACCAAAGACAAGCCACCAGACATCACTTGACAAACGCCACAAGCATGCTCCCTCTGCCAACAACTTCCATGCGATCCTCTTCCTTTGTGAATCGTCCCTTGTTATCCAATTGAATCGATGCAAAATGTCAAATGTAATCTTACAATAAACTTAATTCAGTATTCCTTTCCTTTTATTTGCTCTTGTAGATTATAACTGTTATAGTTTGGTATTCCCACCACATTCTTCCTCCATATTGTCTGCATACACCACGCCAATTTTATTTTAAATATTAACCCTTCTATTCACCAAACCTGCGTTTAAAGACTTTTAAAAAGGTATTTATTTCCAATTACAAAATTCGGTTACATGCTTTTCGTTTCAAAATTTTCTATATCAATAAATAACATCTTAGCGATCTAGTTTATTTTTTTAGTCCAACACACTATAAAAGCTTTATTATTTGATTAATACCTACTATGTTCAATAGTATATTTCGAAAAAGTATTTGTCATTAATTTCCACTTTTATTTTAGATATTACATTAAGTTAGACTTCTTCTGTTTCTCAATCAGCTTCATATAATTAAATTATAAATTTTATTTCCTTTCTATTCTAAATGTATCTTAATAATTTTTAATATCCATTTCACATCTAAATTCATCGCCATTATTTTCAATTACTATTTTCTTTTAATCTTATTAATCTTATTGATCTGATTTTTGTTCCATAATACTATTTCTAATAGTACCAGTCTCTTGCGTCTGGAAAGCATTTCCTTTGCAATAATTTGTGTAATAGTCATAGGGTATACTCCAGACATTTCAGCGCCATTATTTATATAACTCCCGCAGGGATCCCATTCGGTTCTGGAGCTTTATTGTGTTTTAATTTACTTGCTGATTGCTTCAAATCCTCCTATGCCGTGCCATTTGTTATTATTTGATCACAGTTATGTCCTTCGTTAGCCAAGAATAATTTTTATAACTCTTGCATTCTTTGCTCTTCATCTAGTTCCACTATGGGGCTAATACGTGCTTTTTTAGTTACTATTATGTATTCTTTATATCTGAAGACATACCTCCGATCTAGATACGGCATCTTGTAGGGAATAAAAAAATTCAAAATTAATGTACTCTTGTTTGTTATGCGTAACATAAACCGTTTGGTTAGAAATTCTATCTAAAGTTTTAAGGCTTTTCTTTTCAGGATCATTATCTGATTAGCCTTGATAACAAAAATACCATACATTGATGGTGAGTTCCACGCATTAATATGTATAATAAAAAACTTCATAGGCAGTATTATCCGAAATTCGTAATTGGCGTAGATACCGACCCTTAAAGTTTATGCAATAGCTGTATCTTATTTTATTCATAGAAAACATATCAAATACTATAAATCTAAATTTAACATAATAAAAAAACAACACACGGTTTGATGTTTCTTTAAACTTTATGCTACTTTTATAAACATTCACAGCACATGTTCGAAATGCCCTCCGTTCATGCGTACACAGCTCTGCGCTCGTAGCACCAACGATTCCCTTACGCCCGCGAATGTCGCTAGCTGATCACGTATAGTTTGACAAGCATCTATTATACGCTGTATCAACTCTTCTAAATTCTCGACAGGAGTAGCATAAACAATAGCTTTTAACCATCACCACAAAAAAAAAAGTCCAGATGATTTAAATCCGGCGATCTTGGCGGCCATGGGACTGATCCAGCCCGTCCTATCCATCTTTCTGGGTAGGTTTCATTAAGGTACTGGCGCACTGCATTACTGAAATGAGCAGGAGCTCCATCCTGTAATAACCACATGTTTCTTCGGACTTCCAACGGAACATCTTCAAGTAACTGTGGAAGATCGTTCTCTAAGAAAGATAGATAAATCGGTCCTGTTAATCTATTCGGAAAAAAATGAGGTCCTATTAGTTGATCTCCGATTATCCCAATCCATACGTTTACGGAAAATCTTTCTTGGTGTCCAGCTTCAATAATTTCGTGTGGGTTTTCTTCTGCCCACAAATGAGTGTTTCGAAAATTTATAAATCCGTCTCTAGTGAAACCTGCCTCATCTGTATACAAAATGTGAGACAGAAATGCTGGATCAGTGGCGCGTTTTTGCAAAACCCACTCGCAGAATTCGATTCGCCGTGGATAATCACCAACTTTTAATGCCTGAACCTTTTGAAGATGGTAAGGGTGTAACAGTTGTTCGTGAAGAACTTCCCAAACTATCGAGTTAGACACTCCCTCCGTTAAAGCAATCCTTCTCGTACTAGTCCCAGGATTTGCCTCAACTAGATCTAAAACTCTTTCTTTCATTTCTGCACTACGCGTTGTCCTTGGCCGTCCACGATTTAATCGAGAAGAAATAAATGTACCCTCTTCTCGAAGGCGTCGATCTATGTTGCCAAACATATTTTTATTTTGAATTCAGCGATTAGGAAATGATTCCCTATAAAGACGTTGCGCTTCTCTTGCATTACCATTTGCTCGTCCATAAATTAGGTGCATATCCGCCATCTCAGCAAAAGTATAATTAAAATTCATTGTTAACACAAACTCAAACGTCAAGTTAAACAATAATAATTGCACGTAAACAACTCGATATCAAACAAACAAAAGTTGCATTTTTGTTATCAAGGCTAATCAGATAATGATCTTGAAAATAAAAGCCTTAAAAATTTTGATAGAATTTCTAACCAAACGGTTTATGTTACGCATACCAAACAAGAGTACATTAATTTTGAATTTTTTTATTCCCTACAAGATGCCGCATCTAAATCGGAGGTATGTCTTCAGATATAAAAGTTATGACTAAAAAGAAAATATGGTTTTAGGTTAACTGCCAGTTCAAAATACATGTTATCGATTATTTTTCTTTTTGTTTGTCAGCATTTCAATAAAGAGCACGTACATCAATATAATCTCGACAAAAAAAGACCTGAAAAAATGACAATAAGTGAAGCATGTGGAGTAGGAATTGGTAACTTTCTAATTACAGTAAAATAGGGAAGACAGAGAAGAAAATTATAATAATTAGAATGATGGCATAAACAAACCACAAAACAAAAATACTATTTATTTAGAAATATATTGTACAGTTCGAAGCGGACAGGAAGATGTTACTGATCTTCATAAAAGTTTAGTGCTGTTTTGGCTGATAAAGATGCAGAGGATGCAACCCTACTTGCAACGTACCATTAACAGTACATCACGTTTTAATGGAATGCGTTAGATACAGAGCAGCTCGTACCTTTCGAGAAGGGACATTGTTGTAAGAATTGGAGCACAGCAGAATTTTTGAATTTATCATATAAAACAAGCTGGACTGATGGAACAGATCTAATCTGAGAGAATTAACCGTTTAATAACCGGGTTAATAGCCTCAATAGCTGATGCCCAGAAGAAATAACCTTCAACTTAACTGTAATTTTAAAATCCATAATTTATACACTTAGGCAGCACCCACATTGATTACTACTAAAGCTGTATTTAATAAAGTAGCTGATTTGATGAATAAATAAAAAACAACAAATGTTTCCAAGAAAACTTGAGATCAGAAAAATGAAAAGAGAAGCAATCAATTTTTTAATAAAGAAATGTGAAATTACAAATATTTTATCCATGATGAAATTGTAGTTACCACAGTTTATTTGAAACTTTACATTTTGAACCTTTACTAAATGCAGCCGGGTATTTATTGGTTGTTATTAAGAAATAGATATCAAAATCATTATTTATTCATCTTTTTAGTAAGCGGATAAGACCAAGAATTAAACGCAACCTTGCCGAAGCTAAGAAACTATATGTTCAAACTTCTGCTTGCCCATGAAATGGACAATTCGGTAAAATTGTGAGGAAACAAATTAGACTACAAAACTAGTTTACGATGTGTAACAATTACGGCAGACGTGTGCCGCTCTCAGCATTAATATGGTATCATTAAGTCAAGTTTCAATACACACTGCTTGCAAGCAAGGTGTTTTATACAAGCGTTGTGTTTTGCACTTATTCAAATAGGAGGCCATGTTCCTACATAGAATGAAGTGTCCGAACTTTACTTTTACTTTTAGGTGATTAGATCGAATAGCAAAATACAACACAGTTGAATTGTATATAAAGTTCTGTACTTTATTTGATTTTTTAATATACTTTTAAACTCTGAAGTGTATTTATTTGTAAACAGACAAAGGCTAAAAATTTCTTAAAGGGTGGTTAGGCCTGGCTACTCCATTCACATCGTGTCCTACAACCCTTCATTCTTTCACCAAGTGTAAACCACTTCAGTAAAATAACTTGGTCCTATAACTATACAATTTATGTTCCGAAGTACGTCCTGAACGAGTGCAGGAAATTAATCTACGGAACTACACAAATCGAAGGCTTGTATAAATTCAAGGAGCATTGCGAACACTATATCTAGAATACTCGAAAAAATGGATAAACTTCTAATCAAAATAGCAAGTAAGATTAGAACCGAAACTACCGACAGTAAAGTATTTCTGCAAGAGGACGATTATAGATCACCGAAAAAGCATTACAAACGGAAAACCCGCACCTCCGAAGATGATATGATAGAATTTAAAGCCATGATGCAGGGAATGGTGAAATAAAGCAAAGGGGGGCTGATTAAGAACAACTCCGAGATGAAAAAGCTACGAGACGAAATAAAAATTAAGGAGAATAAATGGAACAGGGAAAGAAACGCTGGAACAAAAATTGGAAAATGAGAACCGAAGAAGAAAAAAATAACGTAATTATTTCTGGAGTGGACATTGGTACGTTAAGACTTAAAGAAAAATACTAGAGAATACTACTACTACTACTGGTAAAACCAGTCAATCACGGTTAAAAAACGTATGATGCCGAAGCATTTTTAATTGAAAAGAGTACAGTACTTGGATATTGCAAAAACTTGTTTTTTACTACTTTTGACAGGAAAAGGTAGAAAACCACATTCAAGGTACACTTTGTGAATTTAATATTTTTCAGCCATCGACAGAATGTGCAATGGAACATCCATATGCGAAAATCTGGGAAACGGCTTGGAAATTAACTTTCACTTTCAACACCCTGTATCTCTTTAACCTGTAACATTTTACTTAGGCAACTTTGTCTCAAAATAACTATTCTTATGTCTATTATCTCCAATTAATTGCTTTATGGCCCATAAGTTATGGGACACCCTGTATATAGATAATGATATGACAAAGACAGAACTAAAAATTCAGGTACAAATCATGAAAATAGCAAAAAAGAAAGAAAAAAGGTAAACAAACCAAAGTCGGCTACCAAAAGCTAAAGGTAAATAATGAATGGTACCAATGGAACGGGGCAAACGAAATACTCAAAAATGTTAAACGCGACCCAAACAGTTCAAACAACTAAGTAAAAAATGACTTGAAGTAATAAAGAAGACACAAGCGATAACAAAGGATATGAATATGAATAATGAAGGAAAAAACTACAACACGCTCTCCAGAAGATTGGTCACTAGGGGAGTGGGAGACCAACTCCTCCCAAACAAGATCGAAATCAAGTTAAACATAAAAACCGTAAATGTAAGAACGTTGCTTGCCGAAGAAAAAGTAATAGAACTAGAGGAAGACGTGGAAAAATAAAATGGGAAGTAATAGGGTTAGCAGAAACAAGAAGACTAGGCGTAAAAATTGAAGAAAGGAAAAACGGATTAATATATCATTTGAGACTAACTAAGGCCAAGCAGGAGTTGGTTTCTGAGTGAATAAGCATATTAAAAATAAAATTATAGGAATGAAATGCTTTTCGGATAGAATAGCCGTACTAGAACTGGAAGTAAAAAAACAATATCTGAGACTGAGACTAACGCAGAAAAAGAAAAAGACAAATTCTACAATTGCTTATGCAACATAACAACGTAGTACCAACAAAAATGCAAGCATATAATCATAATGTGTGACTTCAATAGTAAAACTGAATTGGCCTGTTTTCGAGAATTCCAGGGCAAGTGTTGGCATTTCCCGGACATGATAAAACAAGTTGCACTTCCGTACCCTTGAGTGTCGTTAAAACCATTTGATACTGTAACAAATAATATACAGCAACACATAAAAACATCTAAGAAGAGTAATGATTCAAAAGAGAGAATTTCTAGAAGAAAAAATAACTGAAAGTGCTAAGTTAAGAATAGAATTCTGCGAATTCAACGAAGCAACTAAACGTGCAATAAGGAATAAGGATTTAAAAAAAGCGGAGATACAATAGATATTAGACGAAATAGGTTCAACAAAAAAAAAATAGCAAAAGCCACTACTGGCTTCCTATGGGTAGGAATCGGGTCCATAAATTATATGACCCGAACAGCAAGAACACCGAGTACAGCAGAGACAAAATAATGAAAATTGCAACAAAATATTACAGGGAACTCTATTTAACCCAACAGACAGCCTTAAGTAACTATGAGGAGCAAGCAGACCAGGAGGAGGTTATATCAAAAAGTTGAAATAAGAAGAGCAACAAGAAAATAAAAAAAAATGCCTGGCACAACAAAATTACTAATGAAATGCTGAAAGAGAGGACCGAAGAATTAGTAGAACACCTGCATTTATTATTTAAAAAATGGTTGAACTGGAATACATTCCAAAGCAATGGATACTGATAACATATCTAATTACCACCCTATAAGTATTAATTCAAATATATAGAGATCCTGTATATAGTTTACTAAGAGTTGGGCAAACAGCCTGATTTGACACACATTTTTGATCCAAATTAGATATTTGACATATGTCGGACACAGAGGTTATGGGAACCAACTTTGCTAACTTGCCTTTGATGGGAAAGTTTGCAGAGTATGGATCATTCTTAGGATCTCTAGAACTGATTTAGATTTACATGTGTGAAACTATCGGTCGTAACATGTTACAAAATATGTAAAAACGGTACTTTTATCACACATGCTTTGCAAAAAGTGATCCAAACCAATCAAAATGTATCCCGTTGTTTGCCCAACTCTTAGTAACCTATATACAGGAACTCTACAAATATATACAAACTATTGCCATCTATTATATACAACAGAATCTATAAAACGTTGGACGAAAATCAACCACACGAACAAGGAGGCTTTATAAGGACGTATTCGACCATCTGCAGGGTTGGATTTCTACACTGTTGAAATTTTATTATTGTATGGCAAATACTCAATTCTGACGAGTGACAGATAATCACAAAATATTTAACCCCGAACAAAGCTTAATTTGAAAACAAATTAACGAACAACCAATCAGTTCACCTTAGGTAAATTATAAAAATGCTTTCAGAATAATCAAGTAGTTTGGCTAACTTGGAATTTGTTTTACAAGTGCAAAATGACGCCAACTCGAATTTGTGTTTGCTCCAAGGAACGTCGATCTCGTTTCCGGCTTCTGCAAAGGACGCCAAGCTCGTATCTGCTTCCTGGCAAGCTTGCTGCTGCTGCTTCCTCTTTCTGGACCACGAATAGGACCCCCTCTAAGTGCTTCACCTTGCTGTCTGTTGTAGTAAAACTTTAACTTAATATTAGTCACCTTAGGTATAACAACTGCTTGTTAATTAGATAAACAAATGTCATGTCCTATGTATTATAAACTGTTCTTGTTCCCAGAATTAAAGCATTTCACCAAGGAATCATATTTTCGTGATCCTCAATATGGTAGCAGAGCGTGGTTGGTGAATGCAGTAGTAAATGCTGGTGATTTTCGGTCGAGCTTTCGTCGTGGATTCTTGTTTTGCACTTGGGTTTTAAGTGGATTAAAACGATGGAATTTCATGGCGTGGAAAAGCTCCGTGGTGCTGAAAACTGGTGCATATGGAAATTCGCAGTAAGAAACTTGCTGCGTGGTATTGAAGGTGCTTATGAAGTATGTATCGGTGACATAAAGAAACCGGCAGGTTTGGCCGGTGACGAGTCAACAGAAGACCGAAGTGCATACGAGACAAGTCTAAAACTATGGGACAAGGCAGACCGGGCGGCCAGTCAGGTCATTGTAAGGACATTGGAGGCTAAAGTAATGGCATTGCTTGTTACTTGTGAATCTGCTAGAGACATGTGGGTCAAATTACATTCTGTTTTCGAGCAACAGACTAAACAGGCTGCTCATACTGTACAGTCAGAATTTTTCGGATTTAGTATGAATGCCAGCGACGACATGGTGACGCATATAGCCAAGTTTGAGGGGCTAGTTTTACGCATGCAGCAGCTCAATCTTCAACCGGACGAGTCGTCGTTGATGGTAAAACTTCTCGATACGTTGTCAGATGACTATGAAAGCTTTCGACAGGCCTGGTGGGCTAGATCGGAGACCCAGCAAACTCTGGAAAATTTAGTTCAAGTTTTGACGTCTGATGAGAAACGTCGCCAACAACGTACTGTAAAACAGGATGAACTTGTCGCACTGACGGCTGCCAAAAGTAGAAATAAAGGAAAAGACATGACGACCCGTGGTATGTCCAACAACAGCTGTAGAGATCAGTCAAAGAAATTTGAGAAGAGGAAAGACAAGTCAAATTTCAAATGTTACCATTGTGGTGGCTACGGCCACGTACGAAGAAATTGTTACAGCTTTAAACAGAAAAGTACATCGAACAGTGGTGGTGGCGGAAGAGATGGCGGTGATCAGGCGTTTGTAACTGAAGCGGTGAATGCTGAACTGACCAACGATGCCTGGATTGTTGACTCAGGTGCGACCAACCATATGACTCATCGTCGTGACTGGTTTTCAACATACGAAGAGTTCCCGGTACCGATTAAAATAAAAATTGGTGATCATTGTACGATGAACGCCTTGGGACAAGGAACTATTAATTTTGAAGCGGCAGTTGACGGAAAATGGCACAAATGTCACATGGAAAGCGCCTTGTATGTTCCCAAAGTAAGGCGAAACTTGTTTTCCGAAATTTCTGCACTTGATAGAGGTATGGTTTGTCATTCATCCAAGAGCGGGTGTAAATTTATTAAAAACGGACTTGTTAAGGCATGCGGCATGCGCGTTGGAAAAATGTTTAAAATGGACATTTGTGTAAAACAACCAGTACATTCGCACATGAGTGAAGCAAATGTTTCGTCACATAAAGACAGTTTGCAGATATGGCATGAGCGCTTAGGGCACCAAAATAAGCGTCACGTTCATAAAATTCTTAAACAACATGGAATTGATGTTGTTATTGATAATAAATTTTGTGGAGCCTGTGTCGAGGGGAAGCAGCATCGAAATAGTTTTAAGTCACGTAAACAGCGCGAGACGAAATCGGGAGTAGTTATCCATGCAGATTTGTGTGGTCCCATGGAGTGTTCGTCGCTGGGTGGAGCGAAATATTTTGTATGTTTCACTTGTGACTTTTCCAGATACCGTATGGTTTATTTTCTGAAAGAAAAATCTGAGACAGTTGATAAGGTTGCCGAAATGCTGAAAATCGTCGAAACTAATTGCGGACGGTCGGTAAAAATTTTGCAGTGCGATAGCGGTCGTGAATTCGATAATGGTGAAGTCCGAAAACTTTTAAAATTAACTGGTACACAGTTAGTTATTACAAATCCATACACACCTCAACAAAACGGCTGTGCTGAACGTACAAATCGAACGGTGGTTGAACTTGCTCGAACAACGATTCTGGCCAAAAATTTACCAAAATATTTGTGGGCCGAAGCAGTTAATACTGCTGTTTACATTTTAAATCGAACAGGATCGAGTTGTGTAGACGGAAAGACTCCGTATGAACTTTTCACTGGAAAGACTGCATTTAAATACACCTCATGTCTTTGGTAATGACTGTTACGTGCATGTACCAAATGAAAGACGGAAGAAGTGGGATGCAAAGGGGAAGCTTGGTGTATTTGTGGGCTACTCAGATGGTATGGATGGTTTTCGTATCTGGATAAAATCAGAAAATCGGGTGGTAAGAAGTAAAAGTATTGTTTTTACACCCGAAGTTCCAGGAAAAACGCTGGAATTATTTCCAACAGAAATAAACGACGACAATCATTCAGAAGAGGTAGAAAATGAACCTGAGCCTGACAGCTCTGTTGAAGCTAAGCCTGTCCCAGGTTTGACTGATGTAACTGAAAGACTTGACAAGACCAGAACGTTGCGAGATCGAGCAGCTATACAACCCCCAAATCGTTTAATTGAAACAATGTTGGCTGAAGTGGACGAACCAAAAAGTTATGCTGAAGCAATTGAGTCGGCGGAGCAAGTTCATTGGAATGCGGCCATGACAGAGGAAATGGAGGCGTTGGAGGAAAATTCAACCTGGACCTTGGTCGAATTACCGGTGGGTCGCAGAGCTATTTCTAATCGCTGGGTGTACCGCATAAAAGGGACTGCTGACGGTGAAGTAGATCGGTATAAAGCCCGACTTGTTGTCCGAGGTTTTAGTCAACGTGAGAGGATTGACTACATTGAAACGTTCAGTCCTGTAGCCCGTTTCGATACTATACGAACAACACTGAACATTGCAGCTAATGAAAGTTTACAGTTAGCGCAATTCTATGTCAAGACAGTCTTTATCAATGGCATTATCGATAAAGAAATATATATGGAACAACCCGAGGGATTTCACGACGGAACCAATCGTGTCTGTAAACTTCACAAGAGCCTGTATGGATTGAAGCTGTCACAAAGATGTTGGAAGAAACGTTTCAAGGAAGTGTTGTTCACTTTTGAACTTCGTGAAAGTGCAGCGGGCCGGTTTCTATTTTACCAAACTTCTAATCATAATAACTTAATAGCAGTATTGTAGGTAAAGGGCACTGTTTTAAGGATGTATCCTCTAAAAATTGTTGTGCTGGAAGATCGTAGCGATGCTGACTATGCTAGTAACCCAATCACTCTGTGTTCCATGAGTGGAATGGTCTTCAAGTTCAGAGGTGGTGGAGCCATTACTTGGATAAGCAGACGACAACAGTGTGTCTCATTATCTACGACGGAGGTGCAGTATGTAATGACTAGTGAGACAGCAAAAGATGCCATCTGGTTGGATCGGCTCTTTTAAGAAATTGCGCTTTTGGACAGTGTGCCAATGATTTTTGTGGATAATGCGAGTACTATAAGATTAGCTGAAAATCCTGAGTTTCACAAGCGGTCTAAGCACATTGATGTCCGTTTTCATTTTGTGCGTGAAAAAGTTCAAGAAGGCAAATTGATGATTGAACATGTGTCGAGCGTTGGCCAGGTTGCGGATATTTTAACGAAACCTCTTTCTAGAGTGAAATTCGAATTTTTACGTTCTAAATTAGGAATGTAAGAGTTGTTAAAGTTTTAGGGGAAGTGTTGTAGTAAAACTTTAAATTAATATTAATCCCAGTTACCATAGGTATAACAACTGCTTGTTAATTAGATAAACAAATGTCATGTCTTATATGTCCTATGTATTATGAACTGTTCTTGTTCCCAGAAGCATTAAAGCATTTCACCAATTAACCATATTTTCGTGATCCTCAATACTGTCCGCTTCCCGCAGCTCCAAATCTTGTAGAATTTTGGCTCCGAAGGCAAACTAGGACAGGAACGCCGGAACACTGCCAATCTGACCACAGCTGGCATCCACACACAGTCATACAATAAAACGCACAGCTTGGCACAAAATATTTAATTTATCAACAAATTGATATCAATATCGGGAAATCAACCAACATACAGCTCTCGGCTTGGTTCCCGGCCAAAAACTCTCTCAAAACAATAACAAGCGACTCTCTAGGTCACCATAGCAACATGATTTACAATTGTTTATCTGTAAGTGTATATACTTTGGTCTTAATTTTATTTTTTTTATAAATGCCACTCAGGAATCTGTAACCTCACAATTGGTCGCACTTTTCACTTGAGTTCACTTTTAGTTAATAAACACTGATTAATAAGCCAATAGCACATTCTTGTAATCTTCAGTAATTTTTAGTTTTCTTCTTACATGCTCTTTGCATGGTCTGTGCCTTCTTGCACTGCTTTGTAACCTCTTTAGCTGCGTCATCGATTGCTGGCACCTCAATATGAATGCAAAAGCTGTATTAACCCTCTGTGAAGCTTCGAAACACCTCTGCACTAAAGCGATTTCATTATTGTGTCCTGACGTTATTCAATTAATCTGTCAGTCATTATAAAATTAGCTACATTTGCCATATTGAGCACAAAATTGAATACAAGCTGATCGCAACCTTGACGATATCGTTTTATGCAATCACTAACCTCTGTTAATTAATTACAGTTATTGCTAATCATGTTTCATGTAATTATCAATGTAGTGACTCTTACTGTTGCAATGAATAGGTACAATATCAATTCTGGACCTATTTGAATCTTTCATTAACATTCGTAAGTTAAGAACGGAACCAGAATTAACATGAGATTCGCAGACGATGTAGTGGTATTTGCCACAAGTAGGAATGCGATAGAGCAATGCTAAACCAACTAGAGATAGAAAGCAAGAAAATGGGATTAAACATCTATTATTCCAAAACAAACATATTAACAGACAGCACATAAGCAATAAGCAATAACAATTAATGGTAAAAACTGGAATATCCAATGGAGGCAACTATCGTGGAATACAAAATATTGAAAATAATTGTAATAATAATAGTATTTTTTTTTCTTGCCAATGTACAGAGTAACTAAATTAAATAAAAACATATGGTAAAGAACAACCATCTTAATATGCAATAAATTTCAAGCCGCAGTTCAGGCTTTAAAATTAAGTGATCATGTAAAAGTCGAGGAAATAAAAAGTTGTGTAGGATGCCGGGAGGTGCTAAAGTGGTGTTAAAAGGTCAAATAGAACTGGGACGGTCATGTTGGGACGATGGCGAAAAGATGGACAAGATTAACGACGGAATGGCGAGCATTAGCGAGAAAAAAAAGAGGACGACCTAAAACTCGATGGGAGGATAATATCGAGAAAATGGCAAAAAACCAATGGACGAAAACAGCACAAGAGAGATCGAGATGGACAAAAATGGGGGAGGTCATTGCCCGAACAAGGGATGATTAAAGGTTATTGTGGTTTGATTATTAAAGGCTTAAACAACGCCTCAAGCTTTTTATTTAAACTTTCGTAGGAAGGTATAACTATAAATAGCGTTAAAACGAAATATAAGGTAACCAAGATAAGAATGGTGGGGCTGTTCTAAATTTAAAAAAGGTAAAGCAAATACAAATCTTTTATGGTACATTGAGATTCTAGTTTCCACGATAGTTGGAAATTATTAAACTTGAAAATTCTGTACAACGAAACTTCCCCATTCAGAATGTTGTGGGAGCTGTCAACCTTTGTTTTTATTATTTAATTCGAAATTTCATTTGCTCCCCAAATCATGCCCATTAATGAAGTACCTTTTTTATATCAGATTAAACAAATTTATCAGATTGGCCGTCAAATTATACGACCTGTGCATGCATACGATTTTCACGCACGAACCCAACTGGTGGAGTGAATATTTCCTTCGAGAAGTCGTTTGTAATAATTTCAATTAAAGCCTCATTGTCGCTCCTAACTCGAAGCGTCTATAATAAATTATCCTGGCATTATATTTGGCCAAGCCCTTGAACAACCTTCCTGCCTTTCGCGGGCGCCATTGTATGGGAACAATGGCAGCCAAGGGCCTAAAAATTTGGGTAACTGATGGTTTGTTAATCAGGGCACCGGTTGGCACCATAAGCTGTCTACGTAGTCCACGGACATAGTACATGCGCATCATGGTCATATACGATGTGGTCAAGTCCCTTCATGCGGCGACGCATTGCTATGACAACTCAACCCCGTCGTGGTCAAGCAAAGCATAGCCACATTAATTATTAAAATTTCCCGGCATTTTCACGGCTTTGGAAACCCTAACCCAGTCAGTGTATTAGCAGCCGCTATCG